>JAFEMH010006151.1:0-32500 GCA_022495995.1 Adenophora triphylla var. japonica | reverse complement strand
TCTAAGGCATGATGCCAAAAGGAAGGAGGTAAAGATGCATGAACTAAAAGAGTGCGAACAATATTATTAATTGTTCGGATTGTACGCTTGGCCTTGCCATTTTGGGAGGAAGTGTAAGGACAAGAGAGACGTAAAGAAAGTCCATGATTTTTACAAAAATCCCAAAACTGAGAATTATCAAATTCTTTACCATTATCACTTTGAAACGTTTTAATTTCACGTTCAAATTGGGTACGAATAAAAGTTCTAAACTCTAGGAATTTGGAGTATACATCTGATTTTTTTGATAAAGGAAAAGTCCACAAAAAATTAGAATAATTATCCAACAAGAGAAGATAATAACGATGACCCATTGAACTTAAAATTGGAGATGTCCATAGATCACTATGGATAATGTCAAAAGGAAACATAGTATGAGAATTTGATAAAACAAACGGTAATTTAATATGTTTGCCTAAAGAACATGAATGACAAACATGAGAAAATTTCTTATGATCACACACGATCATTTTATTCTTCCTAAGAGAATCTAAGATAGGAGCTCCCGGATGACCCAAGCGCTCATGCCAAATGGTGGGAGACAAAGCAGCTAATGCAAAACTTTTGTTGGTTGAATTGGTAGTGATCAGATAAAGATCTCCCTTACTCTCACATCTCATTATGCGCCTCCCCATCCGGAAATCCTTCACAAAAAACCCAAGTGAGTCAAACTCAACAGAAACAGAGTTATTCGTGGTAAATTTTCAAACAGAGACTAAATTCTTAACGATATGTGGGACATGAAGAACGTTATTTAATTTGAGAGGTGGATTAGGAGGCTTTAAAAAAGTATGACCATAACCATATATAGGAATCGAATGACCATTACCAACAATTATTTTATTTGTAGTACTCGAATTGAAATAGGGCATGAGATTACCTGACGAGGAAGTCATGTGAGACGTAGCCCCGGTGTCCATGTAATAACCTGCTTCTGGAGGATTGAGGCTCATAGTATGCATGGCCTGATCTATGTCTGTTGGGACTGAGTAGGAAGAAGCTGCATAGGCCTGCTTGTTGTGGCCTTAGGCCGAGGAGGCTGGACTGAGTACGAGTAGCGAGGCGGATTTGGCCTGGTCCATGGCCCACCACTAGTCAGATATGGGCAGGGAGGTATGGCCCAAGGCCATTGCCACCCATTGTTCCACTTCCATTGTTGTGGCCCAGACGTGTTGTATGGTGGCTGCCACGGTGATGATTGCCCAGAGACCCACTATTACGACCACCACCAGAAGATTGGCCGAACGATTGACCACCCTTATTACCACCCTTGTCGTTATTTTGTCCACCCCCTTTGCCACTATTGCGATTCTGACCCTTCGAACCACCTGATACCGGAGCCCCAGTTGAAAACCTTACAGTGAGTGGACTATCAATAGGATTCTCATGGGCTACCATGGCTGCCCCAATTGCAGCCTTTTTTGCTAAGCCGACTTCTTCCAATGTAAGCATTGACCGTGCCTAAGTGAAAGTTGGCAATGGATCCTTCGACGAAGAAGAGTCGCTACCCCTCCATATGCATCAGAGACCCGAACCATTTGGAGAACCAATCTATCATTAGACACCGGCGCCCCAACATTTATCAATTGGTCAGCCAACTATTTGAGTTGCTGACAATAGTCGATGCGGACGAGAAATTAGCCATTACCGTGTGCGAGAACTCCTGCTCAAGCGCCACTGCGCGGGAATTTTTGTTGTCTTGGAATATCTCACGCAAACGATCCCAAGCTGTGCAACCTGGTTCCAGGATGGTTGTGAGCAAATCCGAAGATATGGTGGAATATATCCACCCCAAAATAACTGCATCTAGTGTAGACAAGAGATCAATTTCTTCTTCCATTGTGGGAACCTTCTCCTTGCCCTTGTCTACAATAATGATATGGTGGAGGACTTTGGTGCCACGAGCATGCACCTGAAAGAGCTCAGACCAAGTTGCATATTGACATGTCTCCAAATCAAGAGTGACAGCAATGTTATTCTTCATATTAGATACGGCAAAGACCGGGTGAAAAGAGGGTTTGGAAGAAGACATGGCGGCAGAAAATAGGAAGAAGAATTAGGTTTGCAACGGAAATATGGAGAGATCGTAGTTAACCACGGTCTCGTGATACCATATAGGAAATTAACTTTCTTATCATTTCCAAATGAATACAACCAGAATATATACAAACTGAGAGTCCACAATTGACTCCTTAATTCTAGGTTATGACTACTCTATTCTATATTAACGATATCACTAAATATGGAATAGATAACTATGAATATTTACATAATACTATGACTAATATTCTATCAATTTTGAACAACAACAACAACAACAACAACAACAAAGCCTTAGTCCCAAAATAAAATTGCAAACAAATCGAGTGAGACAGAACATCGAGATTTATTACTTTTCAATACTGTTTCTCTATTACAAATTGAATAATTACACAATTTAACAACATGCAGAAACAGATTTACCTCAGAATTGTTGTCGGTATTGGAGCAGAGAGACAGGGTGAGGGAGAGCTTGTGAAAAGAAGTACAGTGGAATAGAGAATTAGGGTAAGAGTAGAATGGCAAAAAGGGTGAGGCCTTGGGGAGGAAGGGGAGTTGTTGTAGCCGTTGTGATCCGTTGGAATTGGATACCATCATTTTTTCTCTTTGCCGTCTGATGGTGCTGAGGGTAGATGAGACGATGGAGTTTAAAGATAAAATTGCTACGACAATTTGTGAGTTTTAGCGTTGAAAAAAATAAATCCGTTACTACGTGTAGCAATATTTACTAAATGGATCATTTTGACAAATATTTCTAAGAGATTGTTATTTAGAAAAATACTTACTCCCTCCGTCCCACCTTAGTGTAGTGTAGACTTCTTTCCTTTTTCGTCCGTCCCACCTTAGTGTAGCTATAAAATTAGAAAATTTTTATTATTTTTATTTTCCTCCACCCACTCATTCTCTCTCTTCATTTTCCACCATACAATTTATTCAACCAACCTACTATTCACTCCACTCATTCTCTCTCTTCATTTTCTACCACACATTTTCATTATCTTAATAATATTCCTTAGTTATTGTGCCCACCACCTTAGTCTACACTAAGGTGGGTCGGAGGGAGTATTTATTAAGGAAATAAATGAGAAAAATGATAACTTCAATATGTCTCTATTACAAGATCAGAGAGGAAAAATAAAGCAGGGATTTTTCCAAAAGTTATATTTTACTCCCTCAACTTTTCACATTTTAACTTAGTCGCTCAAATTTCAGATGTCACTCTATCCCTTAATCTTCTCCTATTTTCAAATCAGTCCCTAGACTATCATAAGTTACACTTTACCCTGACTCTTCTCCTATTTTTAACGAATCAAACGCATAACTGTTGGGAAGTGAAGAAGTCCCGTGCCTTAGTACAGGTCGGTACGCGTAAAACAATACTCTATGAATTAAATATAATATTGAGAAATAGGAATTTGTAGGCCTGGGTATTTTATTGTAACATAAAGAATTGGAACAACCGCAGTTTAAGCCCATTAAGAATGGGCCATATTACTCTAAGAGCTCATATAATCTGAAAAGCATCTAGAGGCGATTGGGTTTTAAGTTCTTGGACATACATGTCCTACATTTTTTGGGCTTCTTTAGTTAGAGGGGTCAAACCCTAGATTTCAGTATAATTTTATTTTCGATAAAAATAAAATTGGACAAATATCATGCAAATCATTTTGATTAACTAAAAGATAGCATCAGTAGCCAGGGATAGGAGTAAGAGTGCTCCCAAGTTTTAAAAACGGAGGATAGGGAAGGAAAAGATGGGAAATTTAAAATAATTTTTTTCTCGAGATTTTTTAGTAAGAAATTGAAAGGAAAGGAAATGATTTTTTTTTCAGCATTTCCCTGTTACACAATCCTTCCAATAGTGGAAGGAAATGTAAGGAAATGAAATGTTATAAAATAAACTTTTTTGATAAATCTATTCTACCCCTCAAAAAAAAAAATCTTTTTCTTTTATTATGTACAAATGTAATTTTATATTTTTTTCTTCTATTTCCTTCCTAACTTAGGAGCATCACACGAACGAAGTAATTAAATTTCTTCCCTTCCCTTTCTTTTCCTTTCCTTTTCCTCCCTTTCTTTCCCTTCCCTTTCTTTCTCTCCCTTTAAAACTCCCCAAGTGGGTTAAAACATTAGTTAAACAAGCTCCACATTTTTTTTATTTTATTTTGATAATATTGCATGACCATGGAAGGTAATCTACTCTCTCTTTTGTGATTTTCACTTTCTCTACTCCGAAGGCACTCCTCTTTATCTCTCACTTTCTTACTTCAATCTAACTTTGATAACAAGTTAAACTAATTATTCTTATTTATAATCACTAAAATTAATTTAGAGTATCAAAGAACCTACTGGTGTCATGCTGGTTCTACTATAAGGGGCATTTATCAAAACCTATTTTGAAAAAATTGACACAAGTTTACTAAGGATTGGTTTAAAGTTTGACCCAAATTGTAAATGTGTACATATACCATATTGGAGGGAAAATGCATCACATAAATACTCTCTCTATCTAATAATAAATATCACATTTATTCAAAATTTGACCACCATTTAATATAAATTATTTATACTCTTGAAAATGTAAAAATAACTAGTTATTCCACCCGTGCATTAAATGCACGAATAAATAATTTGACAAATCAATTATTGAGATAGATGTGAGATTATAAATTTTGCATTTATTATATTTATCAAGAGAGCTTGAGAAATGTATTTGGCCAATTTTTTTGTCAAGAAGGGAGTTTTGGAGGGAAAACTTAAAATGCTTATTCACTTCAAGCTTTATATATTTATAGATTATGAATATTGCTTATATTGGTGTATCAATAACCATTTTCACAATAGTATGAAAATAATCAAATTTTCATAAATTTTTGATAAAATTTAACTTATTTGATCAAATTCGACATTTATAATGCGACGAACGAAATAAAGCATAAATGTGAATCGACATGGCAATTTCATCAATTATGATTTCTCTTTTTCCTACCAATAAACCTTAATTGCCCTTCTTCTTTGCTCTCTAAGATATATGATTGTCACATTATACTCCCTACATCCTGCAAAGTTATTCATTTTTTTTTTCATTGATGGTTTGAATGAACTTTAAATAATAATTTAAGGTAGTTAAATTATTCTAATAAAAATCTAACTTTTTATTAATATATCATTATGTATTATCAATAACAGTTTTTAACAAATATACCTTTAATTTTCTTATGTGGACATTATCTTCAATGTGGATACAAAATAAAACAAGCCCCAACCAAACTTAACACTTACTACAACAACGTATACTCCCCTCGACCCAGAAATTTAGGTTTTTTTTTTTTTTTTTTTTTTATAACGCTAATTTGAATGAAATTTCAACAATAATTTAGTTTATTTTAAATTGTTTTAATGAGAATTTGCTCTTAATAAATGAATTTTAATGAGTTCTGAAATAAACTGAAGGCTATTTTAGTCATTATTATTTTGAACTCCATTAAAACTCATTTATTAATAGAAAATAGAGCCGATCTCCAGTGAGAACATGGGATCCGTCTCATGCATGAGACGGGTCGACTCATGACCCATGGGGCATGACCCGCCACGTGGCAGCCTTTTATAGGCCAATTTTTTTTTTTTTTTATATTATTTTTTTCAAAGCAAAAGTAATAGTTACCATCTCTTAATGTAATGACTGTATACATATAAAGTAACATTGGTCATAAGTAAACGTAATAGCTGTTTTAAAAAAAATAAAAGCTCGTTTTTACCCATTTTTTTCAAATGTAATACAAACTATATGTATTATTTTTGAAATGTAATAACTTATGTATATGAATGTAATAGTTTATACAAGTAAATATACCACTTTGATAGATGAAATTGTAACATATTTCTATAGATAATGTAATACTTTTACATGAAAACATATAGATACATATACATATGTGTTACAATTATGTACAAATACTATTATATATAAATAACACGTTTGTTACATTTTAGTTATAATAAGTATTACTTTTGCCAAACGAAGAAAACATAGGAAAAAACATTATTACTTTTTTGTATATATGTATTACTTTAATGTATACAAACTATTACTTTAATGTATACAAACTATTACTTTATGTTGGCTGAAGGATTGGGCCAAGGCAAATGTGGGCTGATTCCAGCTTGGGCGACCGCTGACTCCAGCTTGGGCGACCGCCCATATGCAAAAAGCTTGGGCGGAGGCGTGGGTTGGCTTTGTTGGGCGGGTGATGGGTATGGAACCGACCCATCTAATAGATGAGACGGGTCATGCTGTTCTCACCCAAGTTTTTGTCTAGAAAATAAATATTAGAATAAAGGGAGAGAGAGAGAGAGACGGAGCCAATCATACATGGAAGAGAAGAATTGTATTGAATGACTCAATTGATTATGATATTAGAGGTACATATTTATAGGGTTACAATGAGGAGGTAATCTCCTAGGAGGAGAAGGATTCTAATGGTAATCTCCTATGAGGAGGAAGATTCTAATCTAGGTAATCTCCTAGAAGGACAAGGATTCTAATCTAGGTAATCTCCTAGAAGGAGAAGGATTCTAATCTAATACAAAGATTGTGTTTCCTAATCTAATACAAGGATTGTGTTTCCTAATCTATATATAACAATATATACTTGTTTCCTAAACTATATATAACAATATATACTTGAATATAATATTATGATATTATATTCCTAATATGCTCCCGCAAGATGGACGGCCGATAGAAGAGTTCAATCTTGAACATAATTACATGAAGACTTGTTGCCGAAGACGTTGATGTTGTTGAAGACTTTGATGAAGATGTTGTTGTTGCTGAAGCTACAACCCAGTTTGCACGCATGGTAGTGCGGCCATTTTTTGTTTTTTTATTTTTTTTTTGAATTACGTCGTGATGATGAGAATTTTACATCGTAACGACAAGAAATTTTGGTTTGGGTTATGAGTTTTACGTCACACGGACGACTTTGGTTTGGGTTATGAGTTTTACGTCACACGGACGACTTTGGTTTGGGTTATTAGTTTTACGTCACACGAACGACTTTGGTTTGGGTTATGAGTTTTACGTCACACGGACGACTTTGATTTGGGTAATGAGTTTTACGTCATACGGACGACTTTGGTTTGGGTAATGGGTTTTACGTCACACGGACGACTTTGGTTTGGGTTTTGCAAAGGGAGGTTGAGTGAAGGGGAAAAAAAAAACTCAACGTTACATTGAGATAAGAGAAAAAAATTTAAGAAGAAAAAAATTTCAAAGGGGAGAATTAATAAAAAAATATAGGGTTTTGGTCAAAAGGGTTTGTGAGCCAAGGGGATTGAATAACAAAAAGTTTAAGGGTGGTGGGGGCTTTGGTAGTTGGTGGCGGAAGTAAGGTGACGGAGAAGTTCTTCTATGGATCTTAGCTCTGATACCATATTAGAATAAAGGGAGAGAGATAGACGGAGCCAATCATACATGGAAGAGAAGAATTGTATTGAATGACTCAATTGATTATGATATTAGAGGTACATATTTATAGGGTTACAATGAGGAGGTAATCTCCTAGGAGGAGAAGGATTCTAATGGTAATCCCCTATGAGGAGAAGGATTCTAATCTAGGTAATCTCCTAGAAGGAGAAGGATTCTAATCTAATACAAAGATTGTGTTTCCTAATCTAATACAAAGATTGTGTTTCCTAATCTATATATAACAATATATACTTGTTTCCTAAACTATATATAACAATATATACTTGAATATAATATTATGATATTATATTCCTAATAATAAACACACTCTAAATCCATGTCAGCTGTTGACTATGACTTTCTTTAAGTTTTCGTAATATTTTTAAGCGGTCCTCTAATGGAAACGGGGTTTTAGAACCTTGTTCTCAAACATTAAGGTGTTTAGTAGGACCAAAATGACATCGAAGAGTGTTTGATACCGTGACAAAAGTTCGTTGGTTAAAAATATATTTTGGCATCAATACAATGAAGAATCTACTCAAATACTATCTTAATAAAACATGTTAATTTAGTGCACAACGCTAAGTTTTGACTAAATATCTGTGTCCGTTATTTTATAGTTATTGAACAGACTAAAAGTGTCGAATTAGGCCCAGCGAGTAAAGCCCAATCCTCAACATATAATTGCCACCACATTCTCAGTGGGCTAGGCCCAAATTATTACTAGGCCCAAGGCTCATCAACACGATCAGTCGATCTAAGCTCATTGTCCGACCTACGAGGTCCCGACCTAGCTTGATCCGACTCTACGATCCATATGTTATTCGGGTACGATCCAGCCCTACCCACCAGTCAGGTCGACATATACCCGATAGTCGACCTCGACCTACATCTTTGCGTCGACCTACAGAGTCCTGGCATACCTACAATTCTTAGCGTGACGAGACTCCCTACAAATCAGGAGTTATATTTGGATAGGATATCTATCACGAATCTGATCCACTAATTAAGGGATTTCATACAATCCTATACCACAAATACAACTCTCATCAATAACTATAAATACAAGACAACATCAACCGTTTCAAGGTAATTGCTCTTTGTTATATTGAATACATCTTGTTCTTTATAATATTTAGCTCTCAAACACCGTATTTACTCTCACGCCCGAGGGTCTTCGCCGGAGATCATTCCGGCTAGTCGTGGGTTCCGTGTTTCAGGTCAAGGAGCCAAGTGAACAGTCCTGCCACGTGGACGGAGATTGATAAGTACGTTTCCTGCAGCATCAGTTTGGTTCCATTGCCGGAAATCGTGCATTCTTGACCTCGAAAGCTTTTTCAACCCACAACCATGATGACAGCAGACGGACATGTTTCTAATGCCTCGGACGAACCCAACGAGGGAAATACTAATACTAATGCCAAGGCTAATGCTGGGAACCGTAATGCTAACATGTCTCCCCCTCCTCCGCCTAGGTCGCACGCAAGGGAGACGAGATCGAATAGTGTAGCTGATGGTAGAGGTCTGCCAGATGGAAGAAGGGAAAAAGGACCTATGGTCGAGCAGGAAACACAACCTCCTCCAAAGCATCAAACGGGGCGAATGGCTGCAGGCGACAAGGTTGGTCCCTCAATCAATCCCCTTAGCAAAAAGGAGATGCTATTGGAGCGAGCTCAAATTCTGGCGGAGCTGATAGCAATGGAAGAGGAGTCAGAGCAGGCCGACAGAAGGTCAGAGAGGGAAGCCCCCTCCCAGGTTTCCAACAGGCAACCCGAAAGAAGTGTTAGGCAAGGCGGAAGTGCCCAACAGAATGGTGATCGACAGATTGTTCCTCTTATTCGAACCCACATACCAGTTCCACCTGACGACTTGAGGATTCATCTCAACACAAACAGAGAGCAGGAGGCGGAGTCGGAACTGAGGCGGCAAAGAGAAGCCGAGAGGAACAGGGCTAGGTCGCCTGCCAGAACGGAGAGGTCGCAGTCTCACAGAAACGGGAATGGGCGCAGGTCGCCAGTTCGAGGTGAAAGGCGCAGGTCGCCAGTTCGAGATGAAAGGCACAGGTCGCCAGTTCGAGATGAAAGGCGCAGGTCGCCAGTTAATTCAGTGAGGTCACCCTCTCACAGGGATAGAAGGAGCAGGCAGATAACTCCTCCTAGGAGCGACAGTCACCGAGCTAACTCGAGGAGGGAACCTCACCATGAGGAAAGACAAAGATTCAATGACATCTCCCCTGCCAGAGACGGCCCGCCAGATGCTAGGGAATGGCTTCAGTGGAAAAAGAAGTTTGAGCAGTGGGAGGCTGACAAGAAAGATGATGCTGGAAAGGGCGAACGAAATGATTTTGCTCTTCGTCCCTTGGCCAAGGAGTTGCTCGATCGTCGACCTCCCCCAGGTTTCAGATTGCCCGTCCTGGAAAAGTATTCGGGTGCAACCAATGTCAAAAGTCATATACAGCATTTAGAGGCTACTATGTGCTTTGTCTCCAATGAGGACGACATGATGTGTAAGACACTTACTAGTACTCTCACTGGGGCAGCCCTTACGTGGTTCAATGGTTTTGCACCAGGTTGCATCTCGACTTGGTATTATATGAGGAAGAAATTTTTGGATCGCTTCTCGACAGCTGGAGCTCGGAAGATGGCAGTCACCGACTTGAATAACTTGGTACAGGGAAAGAATGAAAGCTCGATGAGCTACTATATCAAATTCAAGGAGATGGTCGACAAGATTGAGGAGGACCTCAGTGACAGGGAGGTAATCAATTGTTTCAGGAATGGGATTGCTTCTGCAGATTTGGACTACGAGCTGACAGTCCGGACCGTGACTACCCGACAAGAGCTGTTCGAGAAGGCCTACAATGTAGCACTGGATGAAGAAAGAAAAGAGAAGAAAAGTGGAAAAGGCCCCAAGGCTAAGGTCGTTGATACTGATAAGAAGGATTCAGCCAAAAATGGGGGGAAAAATAAAAATGGCAAGAACAGAACTATGGCGACTGAGAAGGTGCCCAAAGCTTTCACTCCTTTGACAGTGAGTCGAAAAGAGATCATGAATACAGTCGAGCTAGGCCCACCTGCCCCTATGAACCCAGGAAATAAGTTCAGAAGGGATAACATCAAGTACTGCAACTATCATAAAGATACGGGCCTGTAAGTACCCAAATCTGGCTCATGCCTTCCGGTAAAGTTTCCTGACAATTCCCCGGACTTTCCTAAAGTTCAGGGGCAATTTGGGAACTTTCTAGAACCTTCCAAGGGGTGAAGGACTTGCTAGGAATTAAAATTCCACGTAGTCCTTCGTTGGAAAAGTCCTTCTAGAAGGCCACCTTGCATGGTTCTAGAAATAAGCTGAGTCATCTCTGGATAAGATCGCACGGCCTCATTTGCCCTGAGGTTACAGCCGCACGGCTTCATTAGCCATTCCCAGAGTGCCTATAAATAGAGGCCTCCTCTACCTATTTTGAAGGACAATTTTCAGCAGTGTTACTCAGCCAAAATACCACCCCAAAATTCCAGAGAGCTGAGAACACCAAAAACCACCTCCCTCCTCTTCAAAACCCTTCCAAAGTTGGTCCTTCCCTAGGCAAACTTCAAGGAGATAGATGGACACCACCATTGGTAACCTTTCCTCCTCTTTATCTTGAAATATACTTGTCATTATGTGATATATTGCTCCTTGCTTTACATATTGCTATATACTTGCTTGGTATTTGATATATTGTCATTAAAGATCCCATCTTTAGGCATGTAAATCATATATACCCCATTTCCCTATCACATAGGATCCATGGAAGATACAACCCAAGGATGAACAATAAGACCTCAAAAGGCTTGTTCTAGGGTAGATCTCTCACATGGTGATGTGAAAATATCATCAGTTGCACATAAAAATGTCATCTTTATATATAAAGTAGCATTCTTTGCCTATAAAAATGTCATATTTTTCACTAAAAATGACATCTTTATTCATGCATATTATTCTCCCTTCCCCATAGACCTTGCTTTCCAAGGATTGTCCACCTAAAAGGTTCATAAAGGACATAGGAAGCTATAAAGGTCCTTCCTTTTTATTCCTAGTTCTAACTTGCATCATGTTCATTACATATGCTCACATAAAAATGTCATCTTTAGCTTAAAAATGCATTCCCCCATGTCCGTCATGGTTGGATCTCTCTCCTAGCATTGCCTAGTGACCATCATAAGGCACAAAAAGGCATAGGATGAGTATAAAGGTCTGATCTTTATACCCCTCCCTTAGTCCCCCTTGGTACTTGGAGCATCTCTTGGAGCTAATGGTGTAAAGGTCCTATCTTTACATCATTTCCTTCACTTAAAGATGCCATAGACGAATTCTCCTTTAGAAAAAAGATGAACTTGAGCCCCACATCTCCGATCATCACTTGAGACGAGCATAAAGGCCCCGATAAAGATCCAATCGTCTCAAGATGTAGGATTGATGGGCAAAGGTCATTCCATTCTAAAGAGTCTCATCCTTGGACTATAAAAAAACGGTGTCCCTTTTCCGATCTCATGTGACCCAAGGTCTCATCATGATGATCATAAGTCCAAGATGAGAACGGGACCAAAGTCCCTAACATATAAAAATCCAAGGAATTCCGAGCGATAACCAACTCATGGTTTATACGTCCGGAAGACTACTTGGAACATTCCTTCCTTTTTCAAAGCACACATCCCACACACAAAAACACTAAGGCGATCATGAAAATCGGATCTTGAAAGACTTGCTTCGGCAAGGCTCTTTGGGTGAACGACGATCCGTTCTTCCCAAAGGGTAACTTAACCTCCGGACCCAAATTTTTTTTTTCAAAGTTTTGAGGAAATCAAAATGGCGTGGCGACTCCGTTTTTCAAATTAAACCGGATGTTTCCAAACCGATGTGAGGAGGTGATCCCCTTACACGAGAAAGCGGTTCAACATCTAAAAACAAAAAGCCGCGATCTTGGGCACCACATTCACAGTTTGGCGACTCCGCTGGGGAAAAAACCAAAGGAGAAAGCTTTCATTTTTAAAATAATGATGATACCCGGTATATAGGTGGAAACCATTAACCTTCCTGTATCGCTTCCTAACCCGAGGCTTGGGATAAATTGTGGTCTAACAATCCCACGTACCGGTATCTCTTTTCGAAAAAAAAAAAGAAGGAAAGCTTTTTCCGAGTGGGTTAGCCTTCCGCCGCGGATCCGCTTCTCATGCTTGCCTTATTTTCCTTGCATTGCATTGCATGCTTCCATGGTTCTTGGGAATTGTGCATATTCTGAAACTGAACAGGAAGCTTGCTGAAAGCTGAAAAGGTGCCAAAAAGGCCGGGAAAACAGTCTGCAGATCAAAGAAAATGGAACCTAGAAAGTTGCTTGATGCAGTCGTACGGCTTAATCCTCCCTCGATTCTGACCGGGCGGCTTCATTAGCAATTCCACCAGGACAAAAGTTGATGTTAATCTGGCAGCCTTGGCAGCTTGGGGTTATTCACTTCCAAGACTCACCGGGGCTCCCAGAAAATTTACGTGCTTATTTGCTGCATTTTCCCCCGTTCCGAAAAATTATTCCTTTAAAATACATTTCTGAAAATTTCTGTTTTAACTCAAAAAGTAATATTTTTAGGAGGCCGCACACTACGCGCACCTTATATATCCTGTACACTTTGCACGCACGTCCCTTTAACCCGGGGTGGTTGTTCAGTTGCAGTCACGGACAGTATTACGATGCTCCCGGGCGCGTACGGAATCATCCCAAACTCCCCATGGCAGCCAGTGTCGACCAATGCACAGTCCATGTCACACATTTCAAAACCGTGACTTTTGGTTGGTTTTTGGTCTAGTCCGTGTCATATAGCCCAGTTGCATACTCCCGTAAAATTCAAACCTTAGCCCATGTCGAGAGTCGAGATCTTTCGCGCAAGCGGAGCTCTGCCGAAATTCCGCCAAGAAAAATTGACAAAATCTTGACTCCGCCATTGACTTTGACTTTGACCCGCACGGGATACGTAAGAGTCAAGCCCGAGTCCGTGCCAAAAATCAAAAGATCTTTCGCGCAAGCGGAGCTCTGCCGAAATTCCGACAAGGAAAAATTGACAAGATCTTGAACCGGCATTGACTTTGACTTTGACTCACGCAACGTATGTGTAAGTGCTCCAATTTGAGCTTGTTAGAATTTTCGTTAGAAAATTAACGAAAGTTATAACATTTCTAACAATTCCTAACAATCCTAACTTTCCTAACAAAGTGAGGGTAAAATGGGCATTGTTATTTAAGGTTAAACCTTAAAAAGAATCTCAAAAAGAAAAACAAAAGAAGAAAACCAAATATAGCAATCTTTGGAAACATAAAGCGATTTGCCTAATTTGAATTTCAAAAAGAAATATTCTTCTTGTCCAAAGCTGAAGCTGCATTTAATGAACAGTGCACGCTGCCTGGACCTATCCGCGCGGATACCTTTGCATTTTCAGGAGTGCTATAAATTGAGCCCTCCAGTCACAAAAATAGGAAGAAAAAACACAATTGCACCGAACCTCTGGCGAAATATAGAGAGAAAACAGTGAGAATTCTTCAAGAATTGTCACCATTTTCTCTCCAATCTTTCCCAACTCACACTCATCCACCCACTCTCATATTCAAGCCCTAAACACTCATATACTCAAGCCAAACACTCAAGAACACAAGAAAGATTGGTAAACCCTCCTCTTCCTAACCCTAAATCTCAACCATGTATGCATCTTCAAACTACAAAATGTAGTTCCTTCATCTTCTTGCTTTAGATCTAAGAAGATCACCATGGAAGACCATCTCAATGGATGATCTTCTACAAAGATCAACATTATTTTCAAAGCTTTCTTACTTTCTTGCAAAAATGCACTTTCAAAACCCTAAAAAAAACCCATTTTCAAGCACTAAATCTTGATTTCAAAGGATAAAATTCCCCTTCCCAAGCAAATGAAATGCTTAGTCCTAATGTACCCCAAGGATGGTTTGGTATAGTTGATTCACCACTAAAATGTCTAGTGATCACTAACCAAAACCTAGGGAAATGGGGACAAGCATGGATGCAAAACCCCCCTTTAAAATCATATTTTCTTTCTTGAGAAGTTGCTGTCCAGTAGCAATTTTCTCAGACCTCAGTCCATGGTCTTAATTTTTGGACACAGATGAACTTGGAATTCGGTGTTGACTACAAAACACTTTTTGTAGCCAACATCCAGAGCTTTCCAGACATATTTTTACCTTATTTTTTGGGTGAGTAAAACTCCTCTTTTAAAATTTTCTTTCAGAGGCTAGTTCATCAGCTTCTGGGAATCCAGATCTCATATCTGAGGTTTCCAGAAGGTTTTGACCCCTCAAATCTTCTCCAAAATGGAAAATTCCTTCGCACAAACTTTATTTAAGGTGTCTAGAACAACTTTCATTCTCTGAGTTTATCCAGATTATGAAGTTTTAAGACCCTTGAATCCCTTTTCAAAATCAAAGGTCCACTGCCTTTTTCATTCTGGCAGAAATGGCTCTCAACTTCAAAAGGTCTTTTGAGTACCAAATCTCAATCCAAAAATCTTCCAAAAAATCATGGGATCAGTTTAAAGTCTTAAAAGATATCCCAATTTTTACTTTTCTGAGTTTCAACTTATTTTGGCCAAAACACACACACACACACACACACAAATGATTTTCAGCTTGGAAGACTCGTTTTTACGAGGCGCGTCGGGTGCACACTAACGTCCTTCCCGACGCGTAACATGACCTCCGAACCTAAATCTCTGATCTCGGGCTTTTTTCAAAGTTTTGGCCTTCAAAATTAAAATGGCGTGGCGACTCCGTTTTTCCGGTTTTATTTGGTTTTTCAAAGAAACGCAAAAATCGAATTTTCCCGCGAATGGCAACATCATCACGGTGGCGACTCATTGGGGACTAAGCTTTTTTTTTTAAAAAAAAAATGGTATTTGGTATATTGGTGGAAACCACTAAATTTCCCGTTATCGCCTCCTAACACGAGTCGGGGATAAATTGTGGTTTAACAATCCCACGTACCGGTATCACCGTTTTCAAAAAAAAAAAAGAGCTTTTGAGGGTCAAGCTTCCGTCCCGGCTTTGAAAATCATTTTTGTGTGTGTGTTGATTTTTGCACAGTTTTCATGTTGTTTTGGCCGCCTCGGAGAAAGTCAAAATTTTGATTGTCGGAATAATGTCCCTAACTGTCGGAATTTTCGTGCTTACGTGCTTATGTGCTCATTAAATTTCAAAAAAAAAAGAATTTCAAAAAAAAAAGGATTTTCAAAAAAAAAAATGAAGAAAATTTTCAAAAAAAAAATCATGCATCATATTTTTAAGACACATAAAAAAATCTCTATTTTACTCAGAAAAAGAATATAGACTGCTTGCACACTACGCGCACGTGACCGTACACTGCACACTACGTCCCTAACCCGGGGAAATCCTTGTCGCGGTCCGTTTGGTCTTATTACGCCTCTCGGATGAGCACGGGACTACCCGAGCATCCCATGGAGCCTCGTGTCGACCATGCACTTGTCAAGTGACACACTTTGTCAGAGACCCGGTTGGTTTTTAGTACAGTACGTGTCATGCCTGTCCGTGTATAGACCTTTCCTTTCAAGCCTTTGTCGGCATACCGACTCAATATCTTCGGGGTCCACTAATCGGTCGAAGTTGCCGGTTTTCCGCCGCGGACTTTGACCAAGATATTGACCGGCGCCTTGACTTCGGCTACGGCGGCACAAATTATACAACGACTCCCGGCATTGACCTTTGAGTCATCAAGGATTAATGACTATTCCATGCCTAATTACGGCTTAGCGACGACAAGTCAAGATCAATCGTGGACGCTTATCGGTCAAATCATGCCGACTTTTGTCGAGCCCTCGGACATGATCTTGACTTTCGACGTCGGCTTTGTCCGTAATTTACATCGAATGCTCGTTAAGACTCGATTACCCGACGGACTTTTAGGATCGTTTTTCTTTCGGTCGGTGGGACCCGCTTGCCCTATAGGACCCTCGCCGGGGCATCCGCCTGGGAGGTCGAAATACGGGTGGAATACGAGGGGCTTATAGACGTAGTGACGGGGCCCAGCGATCCGGGAATCGAGTAGTTTGCGAAAAAGAAGAGCAATCTTTTCCAACCGATTAGGTTAATAAAACATGTTTTAAGTAAACGTGAACAAATAAGCGCATGTTGCATGAGCCTTAAGCCCAACACCTACCCTCCTTCCATTCCCGGACCATACGAACCTTCATGTCCTTCTCCCCATGACTCCGCACAAAGCTTGGTTTCGGGCACCGGGTCACCGTTTGATCGGTTGGGAAGAGTCAAGCGCATCGTCGGCTTCACCATTTGTTCCGACTCCGGGTTTGAGAATGTACGCATCGGCCGGTAATGATGGGGATAACGTCACTCCGCCTCCCGGGACCCCTCGAGACGAGCAACGGTGGAATCGGTTAGCGAGAACGAGATGAGGTTACGGCAGGAAGCACGGCTAAACGGCCTTATGGAGGCCATTAAGAGTCACGGTGCGGCCGCCGGCCTCAATCCGAGATGGCACCTTCACCGTGGAAGAAGACGAGGATGCCAACCCCACTCTCGGTCGCCACGACTACACCGGGATGCCGCCACCCACCTCTATGGTGCCATTACGAGAACCCATGCTCCTCGATTTTCGGGTCGGCCCGGCTCCCCGACCACGAGACCACCGGATCCATGCGGCAGGCGGCACAAATCGGTGGGGGCAAAATCGGTACGGAATGTCTTCTCATGGTTGGGGCTATCTCGGAATGCCACGGCTAATCGGGATCCCTCCTCGGTTCGGAACCGATCAATCCGGACCCTCGCGGCAACGGCCACGGTTCGGAATGCCGCCACTTGCAGTTACGGGCCACGGTCGAGCCCCTCCTCCAGGCAGTACTAGTTAGTTGCTCCTCACACAAATCCATTCCTCACTCGAGACTTCTATGGGTTACCAAGCCTCCATCCCGGTGTCATCCGAATCACCGGGACCGCAGTACCCCGGGTTACACACCTTCACCACAAGCGGCCATGCAATTCAACAATCCGGGACGGCGGCCCGCACTCGAAGCCTACTTACGGGCCCCACTCTGGAAATCCAAGTTATTCGGCCACATCGGGGCTGCCCCACCTACTTTGCCGGTTGAAAATCAACGGCAAGCCGCAAGGTTCTACCCTTTTGCTCGAGGCTCCTACTCATGCTCCCCGGGGTAACTCGGCCCGGGACGGGTTTTCACCTACGTCCGGATCGGTCGTTCCCTCCACCGATCTGCCTCCGGTGGTAGCTCCTCTCTCTAGCTCGGCCACTAGCTTGAATGCCATGGTTCCGCCACAAGACCCTCATCGCTGGTTCATGGAACAACACAAGGAAATGAAAGCGCGGAATCGTCGGCCGGCGCCAAGAAGTACGCCTTCCGGCCTACGGGACCCGGACTCCATTGTTCCTCTGCCCCACAAATTCGTGATGCCAAATCTGGATCTCTTTGATGGGACCGCATGTCGAAAACCCATTTGGACACGTATACCTTGGCGATGAAAGCGAAAGGATGTACCAATCGGCGGTTGGGCGACTATTTTAGTCTATCCTTGAAGTCCGGTGCCTTAAAGTGGTTCTTAGTTTGAAACACGAAGCCGGGGCCACATGGGACCAAATTACCAATGCCTTCACGAGAAAAATATAAGGCCAACTTGGAATGGGAAACAAATAGGGTTGACCTACAAACAACGGTGCGGCGTCTGATGAGAATGTTGGGGACTTTTACAAGCGGTGGAATGCGAAACTCGGTGAAATGGCCATCCCTCCTTCCGAAGAGGAACAAGCTGGACATCTTCCGGTCATGCTTGAAACCACATCGAGAGCCTCCCTCGGTCACTTCCCATACTCGGACTTACGGGCCATGGTTAACTCTGCGGCTAAGTTTGAAAAGGCCTACTGCAATCGGCCAGCCAGGCTGCTTTGCACGCCTACGAGATATCGGGCTCCTCCTGCAAACACCGCCCCTTGCTGCTAAAGGCAAAGAGATGATTAACTATGCGGGACGGGAATGTAATAACACGACTCCTTTTGCTCCCGGGAAGCCGGCCGAGCCCAGGACCGCGGGTCATAAATCTCGAAAACTTTGGGATGCCTGAATGACATCTTTAGGGGTGGTGAAAGAAGGCTTCTTTGCGGCCTTTGGAGAATTTCCAACCCGAAATCCGAATGCTCCCGTGGATACTACAAAGTATTGTGCCTTTCATCAAGCTCACGGACATCGGCGGCAATTTGCTTCACTCTGAAAAAGGCAATCCGGGGGCTAATAGAGCAAGGAAAGTTGGAAGGCCCAGGGGCCTAACACGATCAAAAATCATTGCCAAGGAACCATAATCGAGGTGAATATGATTGAATGCGGAGAATCTTCGCATGACCATGAAGATGTTGATGAAGGTCCCCAAATACCCGTGGCCAACCTCGTCGAGGATCTGGTCGGATTCCCCTCGGCCTCGAGGATATCGAGCGAATCAACCCATCTTGGTCTCATGTCGAGAGACTCCTTGCAAGAATACGAGGCCCGCTATTTCTCGGGTGAAGGGAAGGCCGATACCGAAGAAGCTGGGGCATTCCGCTCGAACATGAAAGAACCATTTATACAAGATGGTTAGAACAGTCAAGAAAGATCGAACAAGAAAGCTTCCGGCGGGCGCTGTCTTGGGGCTTATCGGCAAAGAGGCCGAAGAGCATGCGGAGCTAGTACACTTTTGCAAATTGGCTTTGGGAGAGCCCGAATATGATCCGAGAACAGTGAAGAATCGGAAGAGGAGGATTCCTTCTATATCCTACACAGTGTCAAATACGTGCCACCCCCTCTCACTCTTCCCCCGCAATTTACGGGAGGAGAAGGCTGAGTCACAATTGCCACTTAGGGAATGGGAACATATGACAATTTTGCGGTTGCACGCACCCATATTCCCCAGCGGGTTTGATCGGCGTTCCCTCTCGGCCGAAATCCCGGTAGTATGGGAAGAAGATTCCGATGACAGCGATGATGATGATGATGGCGAAGAGTGAAGAGTCAGCGAGGCCCCAGATCCGGAAACAATCTGGAACGATCATGAGCCCATGGGAGCCGGGCACAATGGTTGGTTATCGGCAAGCAACGACGAAGGACCGCCGGGAAATGCGGATCGAGATACCAATGGAGACGGACCCTACGAGGTGTCACTTGTAAGATGCATTTGTGGCCAATGCCCGGATACTCCAGAGGATGAGGGGCCAAAGCCCGCGCCCGGATCCGTACATATCCGAAATCCTAGAACACTGCGTTCCTTATAAGAACTTTGAATGGTGAATGGAGAGGGTTTATTGAAGCAGAGTCGAAAATGGAGGGTTTCGGCCAGGAAGATGAAGAATTCGTAAACGTTATCGGATCTTTTTCTTCTTTCCCACGAACCGGATGGCGTAACAACCGTAAGGGTCGCGGCCGGGCCGCTCGAGCGCGGCGAATGCACACCCAATCGAAAAGGGTTATCGATACGAACGTCTCCCGGTGGCCTTCATACCTATGAGTCCACATGACGCCTTTCTAATTGCTACGGGGCCCGACAATGGACCCCGGGTGCTCCTTATTTGGACACGGATCTATCGAGCCGCTACCTCAAACTCCGAAGGGGAACGTTGCCTATCCTTCACTGTGGCTGCCCTACTGCAAGGGCGAAAGAAAAAGGATATACGATGAGATGGAGGTGATAGCCACAACTACGTGGGCCATCCAAGGGATGAAATCGAAAAGCCGCCGAGTCCCGACAATAGCGACTCTTGTTGCATGATAACAATGAGCAAGGCCGGCCATGAGAGTGAATCGGAGGACGCCCTAGCTGCGTGGGCCATCGAGGGCAACAACACAACCCCAAACCCAAAAGCACGTGACTTGGGAAGCGGTTATAAGGGCCGCCCGGGGAAGAAGCCGTGCGGCTCGGCCCCTCTTGTCACTAGACTCCGTCGGGCTCCAGATAGGCCAATAGCCAAAGGGCTCCCCCATTGACCCTAGCGGCATTGAAGAAATATCCGGTCAAGAGACGGCCCGATGAGGAAGTTAATCTGTTGACCCGATGCAGGCGAGATCTTCCAAGGAAATCCCAAGGCGAGATAAGAAGGCCACGAGACCAAGCACCAAAGAAGATCGCCGCCCCTATGCTAAGGCAGTGAAACTCCAGGACCACGAAAAAGAGGATCCCGTGCTCACCCAGGTTGAAGCAAACACGAGGCCAACATTTCCCTCTGGTCTCTACTCACCTCGTCCTATCCCCATAAGCTGAAGAGTTTGGAAGAAAGCACAGCTCGCACTCTCGTGCCTATTGATGCTACTCCCGATGATGTGGTACGGCTAATTGGAAACATCCACTACGGGAACATAATCACTTTCACGAGATCTCGACCTCCCTCAATTTGGGGTGATCATAATGAGCCTCTCTTCATCACGGTCAGTTTGGATGAACGACGCCTCCCTCGGGTCTGGTTGATAATGGGTCCGGAATGAACATTCTTCCGGCAAAGATCATGAGCTTGCTTGATATCAAGACTACGAGACTTGAAGCCTTCTTCTCTCACGATCAAAGCTTACGACTCAACATCCCGGCAGTCCTCGGAGTTGCTACTTTAGACCTCTGGTTTGGACGAAATTGATACTGTGGAATTCCGGGTTATCGACATCCCGATTACTTTCAATGCCTGTGGGAAGACCTTGGCTGCACCAAGTCAAAGGGGTCGCCTCAAGCCTCCACCGGTGTGTGAAATTCGTCTCGAATGGGGATCGACGACCATTTACGGAGATTTAGTCACTTTAGAAGGCACGGATACGGGCGGAATACCTATTACGGAAATCAAACATGACGAGGAAGGTCACATGCTAACGGGCTTCACGGTCGAGCCTCCCAAGGCCCAAGTGTGCAACATAGATCGACGGTCACTCGGGATAAAATCCCACCGGTCTTGAAAATGATGAGAAAAATGAGCTATCTACGGCCTCGATGCAGGGAAGCGCCAACAAGGAACTTTCAAACTCATCGAAGTGAAAGGACGAGAATACTCGCCACGGCACAGGATATGAGGCCTCCCGGTGGACAACTTTGCAAAGGAAAGAGATTTGAAGGCGCCACGGGAAAGGTCCCGGTCGACAACCCTAAATCTCTCCCTTCGGTCCTAATTTGGTGACTACTTTGTAAAGGGTCCCACACAACCGGGAAACATCACGAGCCCACTCCTACGGCGGGATGGCTAAAGCTACGGGATAGCCTCAACAAGTTCGGAGGAACCAAGGCTAACCCGGTCCGTAGAATGTTCCTGGACCTACCCAAGATACACAGGGCTACCCTTTGCCATGAAAAGTGAGTATACCTTCGAGAGGCGTGCGACACAGTGGAACAGTTCGAGAAGCTCACAACCACTATTCCTCTTGCCGGGAAGATCCGAAACACGAATTCGGGCGACGGTGCCAAAAGCTAAGGCCACGGAATTTCCCTCGAGATGATTGGGATGGTGCGGTTATGCGGCAATTGTTCGAAGAAGAAGTCCAGTGCCGGACTGATTGATCTCGGCTCGGTCCAAGAGATGATAGCGGCAATTGAGAAAGGAAAACAAAAACGGCCACGGTTCCCGAGTCATGAGGCCACCAACAGCGATGCCGCTAAAGAATTGAGAAACTCTCTCGGGCCCGTCCGCGACCAAGGAGGAAATGATCACCAAGCTTGGATTGGTCCCCCGTCCCTTTGTGTCAATCTAGGACAAGTCCTCCCAGTCTCTCTTTGTTAAGATCGAGTCTCTAGGGTCGTCCGATGGCCTCACGCTGAAGACTACGAGTGCAGCAAGCCTTGTATTCCCTTTCGTTTTCAATGAAATGACGAACCTTTACGAGTATCCCTTGATTGCCACTTTAACTAATGATGAATTAATTAATAAAAATTTTAATAATAATTCATTAGATAAAGAAACGAGACACATTAAACAAAAAAAAATCAAACAACAAAAAAAAAAATCTTTAAGCGAGGTTGTCAGGAAGAGGAAAATCGAGCCCAAGGCTGCTAGAAGAGATTTTGACAAGTGTGAATTTGGGAGCTGCGGAAGAGCCTAAAGAGACGCGAGATTGGCGATTTCTTGAAGGAATCGAAAGGATGCTCTGCAAAGTCCTACAAAATCCTCAATTCAAAGAAAGTTGCCCTCTTCATCAAAGAAAACATCATGTGCGAGATACGGGTTGCCGGCCGAAATCATCTCGAGATAATGGATCCCACTTCGAAGGGGAATGTGAAAAAGCTGGCTGGCGGAATTCCGAATAACCCGTCACAAGTCATCTCCTACGGGCCCCAAACCAACGGAGCCGTCGAAGCGGCAAACAAGACTCTGGAAAATATCATCAGGAAAATGGTGTCAAGGCGAGATTGGCCCGAAGTTACACTTGGCACTCTGGGGCTACGAGAACATCGGTCGAACGGCAAGGCGGGAAACACCTTTTGCCCTCACATACGGAATGGAAGCCGTACTCCCAATCGAGTTGGAAATCCCCTCGCTCCGTATGCTGGCTGGAAAGCCGGATCAACGAGGTCGAATGGCTCCCGAGTCGCCATGATGAATTGGCCCTACTAGACGAACGCCGGCGAAGGCCATGGAACACATCCGAGCCTACCAAGGAAGAATGGCTAGAGCCTTCGACAAGAAAGTAAAGCATCGGGAGATCCGAGAAGGTGATCTCGTTCTAAAAGAAAAGCCCCGATCCGTATCAACCCTCTCGGCAAATGGGAGCTGTATGGGTCGGGCCATATGTCGTCCGAAGATCTTCTCGGAGGAGCCATGCAACTTGCGGACCTCGACGGGAATCCCTTTGTACACCCGGTGAATGGTGACAAGGCTGCGCGAGATACTACGCGTAAAAAAAAAAAAAAACAAAAAAAAAAAACAAAAAAAAAAAAAAAAAAAAAAAAAAAAAGAGTGCTAAAAGAGTAATACCCAACTAGGTTAGAAACCCGAAAAGGGCGGCCTAGGTAAAAAACGGGGTTGCACCAAAAAAAAAAAAAAAAAAAAAAAAAAAAAAAAACAACAAAAAAAAGAGTGCTAAAAGAGTAATACCCAACTAGGTTAGAAACCGAAAAGGGCGGCCTAGGTAAAAAACAGGGTTGCACCATAAAAAAAAAACAAAAACAAAAAAAAAGAGTTCACCGGGTTGAACTACGAAGACTGAGCTCCTCAAAATGAGGAACGTGGCGGCGGAAACGGTTCGGTCTAAAGCACAAATAAAAGCCATACTTTGGCATCAATACAATTGATCGAGACCATGAAAGCGTCTCGAAAAACTCTAAAGCAATTCAAATATTCATTACAAGTTAAAAGCTCTTTGATGAGTCTAAGCCCGATTCATTCCTACAAGCGGCAGCTTTGCTAAAAGAAAACTAAGATACATAATCAAACTAATGTGTGCCGCCATGACAAGAAAGGGATACTCGGAAACCTCGGAGTCACTCCAAGCCACTCGTCTTGGCCTCTCCCTTCTTCTTCCCCCTCAGAGTCTTTCTCTTACGAACCAGGAAAAATGTCGGTGTTCCTCCTACCAAGCTACGGTATAGGGACGGGGTCTATCAAACCCGGCCTCTGTCGGGGCCTTAGTAGCCCTAGCGTCATCCACTCATCTCCTGTAACCTAGGCGGTAGCATAGGAGCCCTCCTCTCCTGTCTCTTGACGTAAGCCTCATAATCAGTCCACGGCGTCTCCGCTCTGTCATGAGGGTTGGCCCTCGCCTCGGCCCTCCTCCTCTCGAAGCAGTCGGGTCCTCCGCACCCACAATGGCCTCACGCCGTCTCAAAATAGCCACCTGAGTCTCTCCCGAGATGCCTCTCATACCAATCCCGGGTACCCAAGTGGTCGGGAACACCGGTCTCGGACGCTGAGAATGACCCGAGGAGGAAAGGCATCATACCTCCATGCTCGGGAAAGAAATGGAAACACCGAGGGATCATCCATGGAAACGGAGCCACCACCACAGGTGGCTATATCATCAAAACCCTCCAAAGGAACTGCTCCAAGCCAAGCTGTCTCGGGACGAGCCGGAATGTAGAAGCGGGTGAGAAAGCCCCGGAAGCATAACCACATCCCGGGACCGATCACGAAGCACTCTGCGAGTCTCCACCCGCCAATGAGGCACCAACCATCGATATCTTGATCTGGCGACCCGCCATCCAACGCTCCCACGAGCCACGATCATCAAAATCTACATCGACACCTCTCTGGCAAAAGTCCAAGGCACGATCATATCGAGAGGTTTCCCGAAGAACCCCCAGAAGCGCTCCATCGGCCACGGGGTCAAGAGGAACGGGCTGCCCCGTGCATATACCGCCGTCCGGTAGCTAATCTGTCGAGAGCATGAAAAGTCTCCCCCGAGAATCAAAGGAACGACATCTACGCCGGGCGACGGTGAACGGCGACATCCGGCGAGACCGATGGCGAGATCGAAGGAATAGACCATGAACGGGGTGCCAAACATACAAAGTGCAAAGGCATCCCAATAGGCATCATCCACCAAACCTAGGCCCCTAAATGCGTCGGGAAGACCGGAAATATCGAAATGATCGGGACCGCGGATCATACCTTGCGCTTCCTCGGGGAAAGATGAAGGAGGACGCTGTCTGTCGGCCAAAAGAAGCCCCTCGGGCAAAGGGAACCGCTATCTCTTCCACCTCCGGACCTCAAGCAAGGCCCGAAATTCTTCGACGGTCGGAACAATCTCGTTGAAGGAAAGGCAAAAGACATGCCTTCTAGTATCCCAAAACGAAGAAGAAGCTCTTAAGAGGTCATAATCCGGAACCAATTCTTTGAGAGACCACAAGCATCGTATCTTGTACCTTTCTTCAAAGAATGATCTTCTCTCATGCATGATCTCCCTACACCACTCCTTGAACTTTTCAAAGAACAACATTTGCCTTTCTTTGGACAATTTTGGAGAATTTTTGGCCATTTCCATGGTTTTCTCTCTTTCTCCCGAAAATGGGTTTGTTTGAATTTGGAGGTTGAAGAGGATATTTGAATTTGAAATAAAGCAAGACCAGTGCGAACCAAAATTAAAGGACAATGTCGAGCGCCCCTATCCGCGCGGATGATTGTTTTCACAAAAAAAAAAATTCTGCAACGAGTCCAAGTTTGCTACATCAAAAGAGGAATATTCCGTCCGGTTGCTCGAAACTTGTGCAAAAACCCTCCCAGAAACCGGTCCATATACCAAACACCCTTGCAAAAAAAAAAAAAAAAAACCAAGGCTCATGCAACACTGCATTCATATTGCATTGCATTCATAAAATAAAATCCTAAACTATTACATTCCAAAAAAAAAAAGAGTGTGCATAAAAAAAAAAAAAACAAGCAAACATAAATGAAATCCTAAATTATTACATCCAAAAAAATAAAAAAAAGGTGCATAGGCACTGTACAAATCTAAATCTCAATCTCAAATCTCAAAAAAAAAAAAAAAATCAATCGGAGTCTCCAGCGCCCGATGTCTCCCCCCGGCCCCTCTTGCGACTCGGGCCCGCCTCCTCGGGAGCCACGAAAATCTCGGGCTCGAGAATCGTCCTCGTCTCCCGAGAGAGAGGCTCGTCGGGACCAACCAGGCACGCTACGATAGGGCAAGCGAGATCTGCGAAAAAAGTCGTATCCGAAGGTGAAGGCGTCGGACTCACACGTACGAAGACGACCCGCCATGCCAAACGTGTCCACTGCCCGTGTGGATCCCGAGAATGACGTGATCCGAAGGCGGCACCGCGCGGGGATCAAGGAGAGGAGACAAAGGAGTCTACGAAGAAGTCTACGAGCGAATAGGGAAGCCTCCGTCGACGGGCGCCGTAGTGGTCGCCTCGCTCTAGCTGAGGAGCCCCGCAAGCGACCATCCTCTGATGAATCTCTTGGCCCCGATCACTTGCTTCGTCAGCTTCTCGACGACCACCTCCGAAAACTGCACAAAAGCAAAAGCGTCAAAAAAGGAAGTGATGCTAAAGATGATGAAACAAAGGAAAGAAAAGAAGGGGAAAAGGTGAAACCATACCTTCATACCCGGACGAGGCCGGAAAGCTCGTGGAAGTCGCTCGGGCTGAGGGATGCGCACCCTCAATCGGACCCCATCTGGATATAGGAAAAATCCGTCCGAGGGTACCGCGGGATCCCAAGCCCCTCCCTATCCAAACACGAGGCATCCTCGGCCTCCTCAAGACGAATGTCGCATATGGCTCAATCGCCACGAAGTCCGAGAAGTGCTTGGCGGCTCGGTAATCATCCCAGTCACGGACCGATCGCTCGGGTGCATCATATCGGCGGGAGGCTCCACCGGTGTCCTCAAAGGCGAGTTCACGCCATGCTTTGGCGCGTCACCCTCTCTCCCGAGATAATAGGCATCGCGAGTCGGACCCCTCAAAATCCTCCATTGCCTTTGTCCCGGATCTCGGCGCCCTTGGTGCGCTACCTCAGCGATCCCGGGGAAGAATATCATCCTCATCTGTCTCGGCCTCCCGGGTCGAAAGGAAGGCAATCCGCGTACACAGAGTCGTACGCCCCCTGGGCTTATCTTCTCCCGGGCATGCTTGGACCAAGCTGCATGGCCGGATACGCCCGACGTACTCCGCCGGTTGCCGCCACACCGTGACGATGGAAAAACTCCAACGCCCATACTGCGAAAGGTAAAAATCCAATCAATCCGGTGCAAAAGAAAAGTGCGTGCTCAAAAAAAAAAAGAGAGGAAAAGCAAAAGAGAGCTTATACCTCCGGGGGCAAACTCGAAGCAATACAAAGGGAGCTCACGGACCTTCGTGGGCTTGCCCACCTATCGAGCAAAATAAAGCTCTGCCCGGCCCGGCCTCTCCCCACGAGACATCTCGGCCGTCTCCATGTCCTCCAAGGACCTCGGCAAGGCAAAGACCGCCGTCCCCTCGGCATGTCCAAAGAGCGTGCTCGAGAAAGCAAACCACAAGAAGGCCACGGCAATGCGATCGGCGCCTATCCTCTCCTCCCCGGCCTCATAGCTCGCTATGGTCTCCACGATCTTGCCGTAGACCACGGCATACTCCATCCCCATCCCTTTTTGGGAATAGGGAAAATCCCGAGAGAAAGAGCTGCAGATCGGCATCGGCTGTAGCCATCCCGCCACTCAATGCTTTGCGTCCATTAAAGGACGGGCCCGTGATCGCGGCGTAGTCGGAGGGCGTAGCAGTAGCCTCGCCCGGAAGAAGTGGAAGGTGTGGGTCGCGTCCCACAGTCTTTGCGCCCGAGCAAACATCAAGCCCTTGCTCTTAGGGAACTTGACCGGTCCCCTCAAGCACTCGACGAACTCCCGAGCCCCGTCTCGACAACACCCGTCTCGGACTCGGCAAAGCTCCTCGGCCCGCATCAGGAAGCCGGTCCCACAAGTCAATCACGAGACTCCACCGATCCTCGAGTCTTCATTTTGTTCGAGTTTGCTCCGTCACAAAACGGTTTCCGCCACTGTAAAAAAAAAAAAAAAAGAGAAAATGTCAAAAGATTGCATTTGCATTTACACATACATTAAAAAAAAAAAAAAAAAGAAATTTCGACGGCATAACGGCATACAATGAGCATAGCCCCATTTTTCTCGCATGAAGGAAAACGGTTTTCGGCAAGTCCCAATGCATTCATCAAAAAAAAAAATGCATTCCTACGGAAGTAAAAACTCCGTCCCATTTTCAAAAAAAAAAAATGCATACATGCATATCATCCATCTTACATGCAACGGGAGGAAAAATCCGTCCCACTTTTCAAAAAAAAATCCTAAACATACATACATCTCATATTGGCAAAATGCCCATTCTTTCCAAACAAAATGCATGCATTGCATCATCATTCATCAATATCAAAATTCAATTTCAAAAAAAAAATCATCATCATCATCAACATGCAATATTCAATTTCAAAAAAAAAAAAAAAATCACAATTCTTCGAATTTTCACATGTAATTTTCGAATTGAAAAAAAAAATGTGGCAAAAATGCCAATTCTTTTTCCCAAGCAAAGTGCACATTTTGGGTTACTCATATACTCATTACAACATGCAAAGCATCAAAATCAAGATTCAAAGCCAAGAACATCAATCATTCGAATTTTCAAGAAAAAAATTCAAAAATCACCCAAAATCAAATTTCAAGCAAGAAATCAACAAAGGGATCAAAGGGTTTCAAAGTATACCGTTCGGAGATGCGGATCCGAAGCCCAATGTTGCCAAGCATCGGGTAATGCTCCTCCTCAACCGATTGCGAAAGATTGTAATGCCTCCTCATTCGGACGAGCTCCAATCGCCTCTCCGCTACCGGGCCACGTCCTTGGCCTTGAAAAGCGCCTTCCCCAGGTGTTCCATTGCTCAAAAAATCGAAGAAATCGGAAGAATTTTGAAGCTTCTAAGGCCAAAAATGGCGGATTTGCGACTTTCTCTCTCTCTCTCGTAAAATTCAAAAAATTGACCGAATGGGAAGAAGAAGGGCGTTGGCCCTAATTAATACCCCTGACTTTCCATCCCTATCCGCGCGGATAGGATTGCAAGGGTCAAAATGACCCTTTTGCCCCTTAAAATTTCGGGACTGCGCAATTCGAGTCCCCAAACTTGGGAAGAAGTTAACCAAAGTTAACCAAAGTCGGCCCCTTGTCAAGAAAATTACCCCGGCGGTCAAAGCGTAAGACCGAGTGCCCGAGAAAGATAACGAGATCTCGTATCTTTCATCAAAATCATCCCGGCAGTCAAACGTAAGACCGAGTGCCCGAGAAAGATAACGAGATCTCGTATCTTTCATCAAAATCATCCCGGCGGTCAAACGTAAGACCGAGTGCCGAGAAAGATAACGAGATCCCGTATCTTTCATCAAAATTACCAACGGCGATCAAACGTAAGGCAACAGGTGACCCGAGAAAGATAACGAGATCCCGTATCTTTCATCAAAATTACCCACGGCGATCAAACGTAAGACCGAGTGACACCTCCGAGAAAGATAACGAGATCCCGGTATCTTTCATCAAAATTACCCCCAAGGCGATCAAACGTAAGACCGAGTGACCCGAGAAAGATAACGAGATCCCGTATCTTTCATCAAAATTGCCCCTAGGCGATCAACGTAAGGCCCGAGTGACCAGAGAAAGATAACGAGATCCCGTATCTTTCATCGAAAATTACCCCGGCGATCAAACGTAAGGCCAGAATTGCCACGAGAAAGATAACGAGATCCCGTATCTTTCATCAAAATTACCCCGGATTGGTCAAGCGTAAGACCGAGTGACCCGAGAAAGATAACGAGATCGGTATCTTTCATCAAAATTACCGGCGGAGTCAAACGTAAGACCGAGTGCCCCGAGAAAGATAACGAGATCCCGTATCTTTCATCAAAATTATTCCGGCGGTAAGAACGTAAGACCGAGTGCCGAGAAAGATAACGAGATCCGTATCTTTCATCAAAATTGCCCCAGGCGATCGAAGCGTAAGGACCAGAGTGCCACGAGAAAGATAACGAGATCCCGTATCTTTCATCAAAATTACCAACGGCGATCAAACGTAAGACCGAGTGACGAGAAAGATAACGAGATCCCGTATCTTTCATCAAAATTACCAACGGCCGAGTCGAACGTAAGGCAGAGTGCCCGAGAAAGATAACGAGATCCCGTATCTTTCATCAAAATTACCCCGGCCGATCAAACGTAAGACCGAGTGCCGAGAAAGATAACGAGATCCCGTATCTTTCATCAAAATTACCAACGGTAGTCAAACGTAAGACCGAGTGACCCGAGAAAGATAACGAGATCCCAGTATCTTTCATCAAAATTACCCCCGACCGAGTGACACGAAAGATAACGAGATCCCGTATCTTTCATCAAAATTCGGCAAGAAAATAAAGCGTAAGCCCGAGAAAGATAACGAGATCCGTATCTTTCATCAAAATCACCCGTAAGCGAAACGTAAGACCGATTTCGAGGCACCTCGACCAAAATCCCAAAGTTAGCGAATCTCCGACAAAAACGAGAATCTCGAGTAGTTCTCGAACTACGAAAGGGCTTGATTCCCACTAGGGATACGTAGGTAGCCTATCATTAGGTCCAACCCTCGACCAAAACGGTCACCCTATCCTTCGGCGAGACGAAAAGTCCACCGAAAGGCCATTTCAAGTCCGAGGCGCCTAAAAAGCCATCATCATCAAGGTTCGAGGCACCTAAGACGCCATCTTCATCAAGGTTCGAGGCACCTAAAACGCCATCTCCAAGGTTCGAGGCACCTAAACGCCATCTTGAGTTCGAGGCACCTAAGACGCTATCACTAGAAAGCGATAAATCGCAATCATCCCGGCGGGGAGCCGAAAATGGTCATTCCTATCCCAGGCGGAGCGGATAGCCCATCGAGACCAAAAATGGTCATCTCTTTATCCCAGCGAGTTTCTTTCCAAGATAGCGGCGTAGAACTCGCTCATCGGAGCCTTCGAGGCACCTAAACGCCATCATCTCCGGGGTCGGAGCCCGAACTACGGCGGCTTGATTCCCATTCGGGATACGTAGGTAGCCTATCGCTAGGTTCGGCCACCCGATCACTCGATCATCTGCCAAATATGGAGCCTTACTCTTATCGACGACCAGCTTCCTTCGAAGCGCCGTCGCCGAGGGGCTACTTGTAAGTGCTCCAATTTGAGCTTGTTAGAATTTTCGTTAGAAAATTAACGAAAGTTATAACATTTCTAACAATTCCTAACTATCCTAACATTTCTAACAAAGTGAGGGTAAAATGGGCATTGTTATTTAAGGTTAAACCTTAAAAAGAATCTCAAAAAGAAAAACAAAGAAGAAAACCAAATATAGCAATCTTTGGAAACATAAAGCGCATTTGTTAATTTGAATTTCAAAAAGAAATATTCTTCTTGTCCAAAGGCTGAAGATTTGCATTTAATGAACGATTACCTGTGCTGGATCCTATCCGCGCGGATACCTTTGCATTTTCGGGAGGGCTATAAATTGAGCCCTCCGAGTCCCACAAAAATAAGAAGGAAGAACACAATTGCACCGAACCTGCGGCGAAATATAGAGAGAAAACGGTGAGAATTCTTCAAGAATTGTCACCTTTTTCTCTCAATCTTTCCCAACTCATACTCATCCACTCACTCTCATATTAAAGCCCTAAACACTCATACACTCAAGCCAAACACTCAAGAACACAAGGAAGATTGGTAAACCCTCCTCTTCCTAACCCTAAATCTCAACCATACATGCATCTTCAAACTACAAAATGTAGTTCCTTCATCTTCTTGCTCTAGATCTAAGAAGATCACCATGGAAGACCATCTCCATGGATGATCTTCTACAAAGATCAACATTATTTTCAAAGCTTTCTTACTTTCTTGCAAAGAAAATGCACTTTCAAAACCCTAAAAAACCATTTTCAAGCACTAAATCTTGATTTCAAAGGATAAAATTCCCCTTCCCAAGCAAATGAAATGCTTAGTCCTAATGTACCCCAAGGATGGTTTGGTATAGTTGATTCACCACTAAAATGTCTAGTGATCACTAACCAAAACCTAGGGAAATGGGGACAAGCATGGATGCAAAACCCCTTTAAAATCATATTTTCTTTCTTGAGAAGTTGCTGTCCAGTAGCAATTTTCTCAGACCTCAGATCCATGGTCTTGAATTTTTTGGACACAAAGATGAACTTGGAATTTGGTGTTGACTACAAAACACTTTTTGTAGCCAACATCCAGAAGCTTTGCAGACATATTTTTACCTTATTTTTTGGGTGAGTAAAACTCCTATTTTCAAATTTTCTTTCAGAGGCTAGTTCATCAGCTTCTGGGAATCCAGATCTCATATCTGGAGGTTTCCAGAAGGTTTTGACCCCTCAAATCCTTCTCCAAAATGGAAAATTCCTTCGCAAAAACTTTATTTAAGGTG
>JAFEMH010006150.1:0-133649 GCA_022495995.1 Adenophora triphylla var. japonica | reverse complement strand
TTTTATTATAAATATAGAAATGCAATATTTTTTGTGAAAACAATAATTTTTTAAAGAATTCGTTAAATGGAGTAAATTAACAAATGAAGCCAATTATAGAATTTTTTCTCAAATAATATTTTTTTAAAATTTTATTTATCAAAATGACTTACTGTTCAAACTTTTTCCCAAAATGTCCCTGATGCTGCAGGAAATGTGCTTATCAATCTTCCTCCACGTGGCAGGACTGATCACTTGGCTTCTTAACCTGAAAACAGAACCCACGACTAGCCGGATGTGTCTCCGGCGAAGACGCTCGGGCGTGAGAGTAAGATCACGGTTGTATATAGCTCAAAATGTATAGAATAATGAACTCGAGAATACAAAATGGCGATTACCTTTCACCGTTTGGTAGTGATGAAGTATTTATAGGCAAGAGTGATGTATTTTTGGGGAGGCGGCATGTCCTCGAGATTATAGCGGCGGTTACTTGGTCGTGGGCACGTGTCTATAACGGTCCACGATTTGTAGGGATGTAGTTGTGAGCATTGATTGACCAAATAAGTCGGCAAGTGTCGGGTCGTCGCTGGCGATTTAGGTCGAGTCGCCGCTCGTGGAATGGTCGACATTGTCGGAGTAGAGCATGGTTCGTACCGAATAGTAGCATGGATCGTGAGGTCGGACTAAGTTAGGTCGGGACTTGTAAGTCGGACCGTGGGCTTAGTCGGCCCGATGTGTGAGATGGGCCTTGGGCCTTGTTACGATTGGATTAGTTTCATTGAGAATGTGGGTGCCAACGCTATACGAGATTGGGCTTTACTCGTTTGGCCCAATTCGACACTTTGGTATGTTCGGTGGCTGACTTTCGAGTTGACTTCGTCGACTTGGAAGTTAAGAAGATTTCTTTGCCAAAAATTGCTTTATTCGAAGCTTCGATACTAGTAGGTCGACCATGATGACGTGGCAACATCGATCGTTGGTGACGGACGGTCGGAGATGAAGGAGCGCCGGTTTTAGTAATGATTGCGATTCGACTCTTGGAACTCCTTCTCGGAAACCGCTTGACTTTTAATTTTGGAAAATTAATTTTGATTTTCTTTTCCCCTTCCAAATTTAGGAAAATATAAATAGAGAAATCCTTCTTCGTTTAGAACTTTTCTTGCTCTAGAACTTCTTCTTCTCAGGCGATAATCAAGGGATTTCGGCACGATTTAAATTCGGCTCTCGGCTCCGACGAACTTCCTTTCTTGATCAATTGAGGTATTTCCCTTGTATTTTTGTTTTAGGGCTTTTAATTTTTGCCTTTGTTCTCGTTTCCGCCATGGTAGGACCTTTAGTTGCGATGCCGGGAGCGTGGTACGGCTGCTTGTCTTGCTTAGTAGGGCATGCAAGAATGTGAACGGTGAGTGGAGAGTGATGTCCTTAGATGAGTGCGCCTCCATTTTGACTAGTTGGGGATTGAATTACCTGTGAGATAGGGATGCCCATTTGTAGGAGAGCTGATAATGTGGTGATTGACGGCTCAAATGTTGTCGCTTTTCATTTATTCCATGAATTGCTTGACCATATCACCTTATTTTATGTTAGGGACGTCCAAAAGCCCTCCTTCCTTAGAAATAGGATAGGTTTCCCGGGGAGTCTAGGTCGTCCTTAGGTAGGTCGGCGATCACGATCATGGGAGCGACTCCCTGCTTCCTCTTTTGCTTGTACGAGATATGACTGACTCGAAGGAAGCGGCGCCTCAACTTCGTGCGGTCCTCGGGTTGTCAATGCATTTGGGCCCGATGTGGTGCCGAGCAAGAATGAGAAGGGCTATGTACCTCAGCGACCTACTCGCGGGAGGAAGAACTTGGAGTCTCGTTATGATGTGATCTGACTTACGTGGGGTAGATAGGGCGGAATTTAGGTTGACTATCCTTAGTCGAAACAATTTTTAGCCAAATACCGTTCGACCTTCACTAAAGATGCTACTAGGGTAGCTTTCTTCTACGGGCGGTTTGAAATTTGGTTTGAGGTTGCCGTTGGATCCTTTCGTTAATGAGTTTGGAATGTATGGATGCCACTCCCCCTTGGCTCGGTGCTAACAACTTTGCGAGTCTTTGGTGTGCTTTCTGATGGTGTGCGAGCTCTTGGGCCATGAGCCTTGCATGAAAGGTTTTCAAAGAGTTTTTGGTGCGAAGCTAGATAAGCACGGCGGGAATTAGCACTCCCTCGAGCCCGACTCTCCCAAGTTGTTTACTGACCTTCCAAATAAACACAATTGCTTTGGAACTCACATGTAGTTTTAGTTGAGAGCGGTTTGGGTTGGGAATTTCCGTTGCCCGATGATGAATCGATGCTATCGGTGAGGAGAATTCTTGGGAGCCTCCTTGGTGTAGAACTTTGTATAGAAAGGCTGTGTGCCCTGGTCGAGGATGGACCGTCGATTGGGAGTCATTAGTGACAACCCAAATGTACAATTATGTTCTAGCGGGGATGATGCACGGAGATGAGGCGGTAGAGCCCGCACTTGCACCGGTATTGAGAGGCCGGGTGTACCACGATTGGGTAACCCGCTCTTTGGGTAGATTAGAGGAGAATTGCCGGTTTGTCGAAGCAAGGCGACTCTTTGCAAGAACGATGGAGAACACATTGGTGGTAAGGGTTTATTCGCCTTTGCTCATTAGCTCGTCCAATGTTAACTTGCATTAGTGCTTTTTTATAGGCGTATAGGATTGCTGTGATCTGCATACTTAACTTTCAGCTCGACACTTACTTGCTCGCTTGTTGAACTAATTAATTCGTACATAGAAGCTGCTTGCATTCGTATTTACGTATTTATCGAGATGGTTTGCTCGTATGTAGAATTAATTCGTACATAGAACTATTTCGAATTGCAACTCCTTATCAAATTGCTTGCTCGTATGTAGAGTTATTCAATTAGATGCACGTAGAAGCCCTTTGAATTGTATCAATTACCTCGTCGATGATTTACTCGTATATTGTTTTGAATTGTCGAGCTAATACTTTGATGTCGTGCGGTTTTGACTCCCGAACAAGAAGCGCTATGGTTCGAATTGTTGGAGTTTCGACAAGAAAAGAAGTCTAAGAGGGCCCGCGGTCTTTGCGAATGCGAAGGCCGGCGAGAGAGGGATCTTTGCTGCAAGAGAATACCGCTTCTCCCGAAGGACAATCTTGGGTTAATTCCAATGGAGGAGGTCGCTATAGAGGACCTTCAGCGAGTGGCTCCCATTCCATGAATGTGAACGAGGGAGGAGGAATTCGGCGGTCGCCTAGGCAAGTCCGAGCTCAGATCTGTTCGAGATGCCAATGCCGCGACCTGCAGGGTTTGAGATGATGGAGGCTAGCCCTTTATTGGTCGTCAACGTTGATGAAGATGATATGGAAGAAAGAGGACGATCGTCTATAAGCTCGAAGAAAAGGTCCGATGCGAGAAGGGCAAGTCTGTGTCCTCGACCCGATTGCCTCCACCGGCCTTCATTCCTCCCGGTAAGGAGTCTACGGATGAAAAGATGAAGAGGTGAGTGATGTTCCTCATTTGGAAGGGTTTAACGGCTTAGCCGTCGCTATCCCGACATGAGCACGGGCAGTGATTGTTAGGAGGGCCGTAGATGTCGATCTTCTAACCCATTTCTTTGATAAGGGGATGGCGCTGAGGAGTTCTCGGCTCGAGTGGACTTGCTCATTGCGAGGTAAACCTTTACTTTCATTTTCATTTTAGTCGTTTATTCTTTTACTCGACCAAGCGAAGTCTCGAGCTAACACTTCTTTGCTTTCTTTGGAATGCGAGAATCGACCATGATCGAAGCGGGCCAAAAGCTCTTGGAGGGCCTCGATTGAAAGGGAGAGACAAGCCCTTGAGGACTATTCCAAAAAGGCTAAAGAGCTTGCGGATGCGGAAGGAGGCTGTCTGATGACTTGGACAACTCTTTTGAAGCCCGATGAGGCGGTGAAGACCAAAGCTTTGTCCGATCTGGAGGCTGCTAAATCCAAGCTCGGAGGTGGAGTTGGAGAGAGATGCGAAAAGAAGAACTGGAAGACCAATGCGAGCTAGCCACCATCAACAAGCTCTTGAAGGATAAAGATGCCCTATTGCTCGAGGCTGCGGGAGGAGCGTCGACTTGAGAGAGAGAAGGGCGAGAAAAGATCTTAAATGCTGCATTTGTAGAGAAGGCTGCTAAGGACGCCTGCTGAAGCCGCCATTGAGAAGTTCAAGGAAGGGGATGAGTATTACAACGCTATAGTGTCGAGGCTCAAGACTTCCTTGAGGTAGGGAAGAGGCATATGGCTCGCCGTGCCTGAGTAGATCCAGCGGCCACGGTTACCATCGAGCAATTAGCTCGTTGGTTTTACGAGTCCCGATGCGATATGCCGGCTCGCGAGGTCATTCGCTTGTGCCTTATCTCGAGAATGACTTGGCCTTTATAGCCCGGGAGGACGAGGATGATCATTGCGAGAAATGGGAAGCTCCACATAGGCGATAGGAACTTTGATGTAGTCTTGGGTGAACTTGAGGATCTTTGAAGCCATGGAGACAATGGATGAACAAATTTATTCGGAGTCGGGCAAGCCTTTGGAGCCTCGGCAACAAGGAGAGGAAGAGGGTCGGCTGCTATTGTGACCGGGCGATGTTGGCCGGGACTCTGAATTGTTTTGTTGGGTTTGTAATGAACAAGTTCCAAACAATTTCTTGTTTTTTTTGCTTTAACATAATTGAAATGCCTTGGCCCGGTTTTTGGGAGGCAAAATATTTTTGTAAGTTTATTTTTCTTAAGTCTTGGCCCGCTTTTGGGAGACTTATTATATCCAATCTTAGCTGACTTTTGATTCATGAATGTTGTACGCTTGTTGAAATAAGTGTCGAGCTTAGATATAGATAGGGTAAATGAGTCAACTTAAGTCTAGAGGCGACCTAATCTTATTGATTTAGTCGACCTCAGACTTGGTTAACTTTTCCTTTGAACAAGATTGACCATGAGTCGAACTGTTATTATTATTGTGGTCGACCTAGGGTCGAGATAAATCTAACAAAGGCGACCCGAGGATCGAGTTTATTAAATCGAAGTCGACTAAGAATCGGACTTGTTAGGTGAACGAAGGCGATTTAGAATCGAGCTTGTTAGAACGAAGGCGACTAAGAGTCGAGCCTAATAGGGTGAAGGCGACTAAGAGTCGAGCTAAGATGAACTGACTAAGAGTCGAGCTCGTTAGAACAAAGTCGACTAAGAGTCGGACTTGTTAAGTAATCAAGGCTGATTAAGAATCGAGCTTTGTTGGAACGAAGCTGACTAAGAGTCGAGCTTGTTGATATCAATGTAACACTATGTTTGATCGAATAAGCTGCTCTTTTCATTGAAGTGGGAATCATGCTTTACATCAATTCGAAACTAGCTTTAACATAAACTTGAACTTTGAAATTGAAACTAGAAGTAGTATTTGATGAGGTGAGTAGCATGCCAAGGATGTTTCAACTCGTCACCTCAGGGATGAGCTATCATGTAGGTTCGCTTCTTTGACGACTCGAGTGACCACATATGGACCTTCCCGGTTAGGAGATAGCTTGTTCTGCTGGGTCCTTCTACCCGTTGCTTCAATCTTTCTCAACACGTAATCTCGACACTGGAATGACCTTGCCTTGACCTTCTTGTCGTGGTAACTCTTAGTTATTTGTTTGTAGTTGACCATTCGGAGGTAAGTGTTTCTCGTTTCTCGTCGATTAGATCCGGGTCGATCAATACATTGGTATCATTACGCTCTGATTGAAGAAAGTCACTCTAGCGGTGGGAATGCGAGCTCGGCGGGTGCCGTAGCCTCGACCCGTATGTGAGAGCGAAAGGGGTTTCCCAGTAGGCCCCAAGTGGTTGTACGGGCGCCCCGAAGCGAGTGGGAGTTCGTCCCGGCCGGTTGTTGCGTCGACCTACGAGTCTGTCTTGAGTGATGATAGGACAAGTTTATTATTGCTTCGGCTTGCCCATTTCCTTGAGGGTAGGCGACGAAGATTGCCCGATGCTTGATTCCCGCTCTGTTCATCTACGCCGAAAGCTCACGGAGAATTGCGGTCCGTTGTCGAATCTTATGGCTCTTGGAAAACCAAATCGGCACCAAATGAAATCATGAATGAAGTTTATAGCATTCTCCTCAGTGATGCGAGCTAATGGTTTAGCCTCGGCCCATTTAGTGAAGTAATCTATAGCAACGATCACATACTTGCAATTTCCTCGGGCGGGAGGGAAGGGTCGATCAAGTCGACACCGCATGTCGAATGGCCGGTGCAGTGCGGAGTACGCTCGGTTGTAGGCATGTGAGGTAAGTTGGCAAACCTTTGGCATTGATCACATTCTTTGAACAATTTGTGAGTGTCGGCTCTCGTATGTGGCCGATAGTATCCCAAAGTGATTAACTTGTCTGCAAGAGTCCACGGCCCGGTGTCCACCACGAGATCCCATTTGTGTACTTCATGTATCAATAGGGAGACCTCTTGAGGGTGGATGCACTTTAGTAATGGCAGTATAGGATCTTACGAGCAGGTCGCCTCCTTGAATGACATATCTCGGGGCTTTCTTTTTGATAGCTCGAGCCTTCTTCTCGTCCTCGCGGCTCGCCGCTTTCTAAGTATGCTTTCATTTCCTCAATCCAACACTTCTCCTGAGTCCGGTTTCTTGAGGGATCATCTATGCCTTTGAATTTTTACCCTCTCATAAAAATTTGGATTTTCGAGGAAGGAGATGGGCTCGTCATGTGGCTCGTGCGAAGTAGCAAGTTTCGAGAGGAGGTCGGCTAGCTCGTTGTCTTCTCGACCAATCCTCGAATCTCCCGAGAACTCCAAATCTTTTATCAATTCCTTTACCGAGTCGCGATATTTAATCAATGTGGCCGAGCACCTCGTACTCGCCTCGACACAGTTGACTACCAAGCTGCGAATCACGGTAAGCCATGATCTTAGTCGCTCCAAAACACTTGGCGTACTCAATAGGCTGTCGAGGCTTCGTATTCGGCTTGGTTGTTGGAAGCGTCAAATTTGAACCTTAGTGATTCCTCGTAAACGAGTCCCAGGACTACGGCTCGACCAAGACAATTCCGGCTCATTTGACATTTTTGTTGCCGACCCGTACGAATATACTTTCCAACAATCGTCGGGTAGGTTAATAGCGACTTGTGACTACGACTCTTTCCACTTTGCCCTTTTCTTTCGGAGTTTCTTTGCTCGTCATCTTCCTTGGTGAACGTAAGCTCGACCAAGAAGTCGGCGAGCTTGAGCTTTCAACGCCTTTCGAGGTCGATACTCGATGTCAAATTCGGTGAGGGCAATTGACCAATTGAGTAGTCGACTGAACTCTCAAGCTTGTGCGGTATTTTTCTTAAGGGAGCATTGGTAAGCACCACGATTGGATGAGCCGAGAAAATAAGCTCGTAACTTTCTCGAAGCCACGACTAGAGCATAAGCTACCTTCTGCGTTGTAGTACACTGCTCTCCACATCGACAAAGCTTTGCGATGTAGTCTGCGGCTTTTGAAGCCGCTTCGTCCTCTCTAATCAAGGCAGTGCCCACGAGACTTGTCTCCGCGAGATAGATAAACAAATAATGTTTCACCGGTTGTCGGGCTACTCAAGAGAGGTGGAGTAGCGAGATAATCTTTCAATTGTTGGAACGACGAATGACATTCGGTCGTCCATTCAAAACTTTCGTCCCCCTTAATGCTTTGAAGAAAGGGAGAGACCTCTCTGACTTTGATATGAAACGGCGAAGGCTGCTACCGCTTCCATTAAGTCATTTGCATCTCTTTGATAGTAGTGGGAGCCTTCGTGTCGACTAGAGCCTTGATCTTCTCCGGATTAGCCTCTATGCCCCTCTGAGATACCATAAATCCCAAGAACTTGCCAGCTGCAACTCCGAATACACATTTGCTAGGATTGAGCTTCATGTCGTTTGCTCGTAAATTGGCGAATGTCTCTTTTAAGTCGACCACGTGACTCCCGGCCTTAGTTTTAATGACCATGTCGTCAACGTAGGCCTCCATATTTCGACCAATCTGTGAGGCAAAGACCTTGTTCACCATCCTCGATATGTAGCTCTGCATTCTTCAATCAAAAGGCATCATATTATAGCGGTAGATGCCTCCAGTTTGCGAAATCTTTGTCTTGACTATATCATCCTCGTGCATCTTAATGCGGTGATATCCGAGTAAGCGTCGAGAGCGAGAGTGGAATGACCGGCAATGGAATCAACAAGCTTGTCGATTCTAGGAAGAGGATAGCTATCCTTTGGGCAAGCTAGATTGAAAGTGGTGAAGTCGACACACATCCGCCATTTGCCATTTGATTTCTTCACCATGACCACGTTGGCGGCCGAGGTTGTATGAACGTGGCCTCTTTGATTATACACACTCAAAAGTTTTTGTACCTCAGCTTTTATAGCTTCTTCCTTGTCGCGAGCAAAGCTTCTCAATTTCTGGGGCCTAGGCTTAATGGTCGGGTTGACTTCGAGTCGATGAACAGCGACCTCCTCCTTGATTCCCCTCATGTCTTCTACTCTCCATGCGAAGACATCACTGCTTTCTTTGAGTAGCTTGACGATTTACGCTCGCTCCTCAGCGATAAGCTGCTTTCCAATTTGAATTTTTTGGTCGGGGTAGGAAGAGTTGGTGATGATTGACTCCAGCTCATCTACAGCTTCTAACTCAGGCCCATCTCTGAACTGCAGAGTTTCTACTATGATCTCCCTAACCTTTTGTCTTTCTTTAGCTCCCAATGCGGAGCTTCCTCTGCTATCATATCATCGAGCTTATGCAACGGCCTCGGTGGTGGCCCCAGAGTTATTGTCGATCTGGAGGCATAGGTTGCTATGAGGACTTGATCGACCATAACTACATCTCGAATCGACCTCGGTAGTGTTAGAGTGACGTGTCGACTCAAGCGTGACCTCGTCATTTGAGCGATAGGTCGACTCTTCCACGACCTCGGTGATTGTTGATAGTCGAGTAGTCTTGGTGAGTGCGGGACAACTTCAAGTAGCCGTCGGGAGTCTCAATTTCTAGCTCCCTTTTCTTTCTTTCTCTTAGAACATGATCCGGGTATGCTCGATTGCGCCTTGTACGCGACCAGCTCCAGCGGGTGTGGGGAACTTTACTCATTGGTGAGGAATTGAGGCTACCATTCCAAGAGCGACTGTCCGGGAATTCCAAGGATGGCTGCATAGTCACTATTTACATCAATCACAATAAATTGTACCTTTGAGACAACCACGAGGGAGTCTGGCCTAAGTCGACGTCAAGCGCTATCGGCCTTTAGCATCTACTCGATGGTTGGTGAAGCCTTCCAACCTACCATCATATCTTTCAAGCTGCTCGTCATTAAGACCCATCTCCTTGAAAGTCTTGTAAAAGCAAAACATCCTTGCAGGCCCGTGTCGACTAAGAGTACGCTCGTCGTAAATGCATCCAATCCCATGAGACACAGGATGACGAGAACTTGCTCCACTAGCCGCCATATTAGTTGCCAATTCATGGGGGTAGAAGGCGGATTTGCCTCATCTACTGATTTCTCTCCTTGGAGGCACGTGTGGGGCCTTATTGGTTTGGAATATCTTGTGTTTGATGGCCGTGTTGCTCGCTTGTTCGGTGATAACCCCGAGTCCGATCTATTTGTCTAGGTCCTTGTTGCCCACTGTGGCCGCTCGCCTCCTCAGGCTTGAGGTCTCTTCACATAAGCGTCGAGTCTCCCTTGGTCGACCACTCTTTGTATAATGCGCTTCAAACCCAAACAATCCTCTGTAAGATGACCGGTGTCTTTGTGGTAGTCACAATATTTCTTTGTTGTCCCTTACGAATTTGTTGCTGGGTTCATTGGGGCGAGTGGAGCTAGGCTCGACGGCATTCGTGAATCTCGGTTCGACTCGCGTGAGGAGTGAAAGCCTCGGGCACTTTCTCTGTTGCCACTAGTTACATTCTTTCCGTTCTTATTGTTCCCTCCATTCTTGTTGGAGTCCTTCTTGTCATCGGTGGCTTCCACCTTGGGGCTCTTACCACTCTTCTTCTCCTTCCTTTCCTCGGCTAGGCGACATTATACACCTTTTCGAACAACTCTTGTCGAGTTGTCCTTTGTCCGGCTGTGAGCTCGTAGTCCATGTCTGCGAAGAAATACCGTTTCGGAAGCGGTTGATGACCTCCCTATCGGTGATGTCTTCCTCTATCTTATCCACCATTTCTTTGAATTTGGTGAAGTAGCTCATCGAGCTTTCATTCTTCGCTTGCACCAAGTTATTGAGTACGCGACGGTCGTCTTAGAGCTCTGCGGTCGAGAAGCGATCTAAGAACTTTGTCTGAAGCTTTGTCAGTGGTGATGCTATCGGCGGCCAAACCATTGAACCAAGTTAAAGCCGCCCCGGTAAGTGTGCTTAGGAGAGCTTTGCACATGTTGTCATCTTCATTGGCGACAAAGCACATAGTGGCCTCCGGATGTTGTATGTGACTCTTTGCATTGGTGGATCTGAATATTTCTCAGAAGAGCGGCTGAAGGTAGGAGGAGGTCGACTATCTACGATTTCTTTGGAGAAGGGTCGAAGAGTAAAGTCAATTCGTTCAACCTTTCCAATCTCCTTTTTCTTCTCCTCCTCCCATTGTTCGAACTTCTTTTTCATCAACGGCCGTTCCACTTGCATCGGGTCTTTCATCTCTGGAGGGGAACGGCGTTCGATCTACGGCCTTCACTCTGGGAGGAGTCACTGCCTACTCCTCACTGTCTCTATGGGAATTGGCCCGCTACGATCGGCGGGGATCTATGCTGTTACTTCTTTGAGGCGACTGCGCCTCTCGGCAATAGATGGCGACTGCGCTGTCGCTATCAGTGGCGACTGCGCCTCTCCTCTTATAGGCGACTGCGCCCATTCCTGTCTCTTTGAGATCTGATCTTTGCGTTCGAGTGGAGAAACATGCACATTTTACGTTGGTGATGGCGGAGTCCTCAAATCGAGATTGAGCCTCACCTGCTCTCTGTTTCTATTGAGGTGGCCACTTAGAGTCGTTACTCGGCACATGTACGATAGTAGGGGCTCTACGAACTATCTGTTGTCTCCATTACGTCCCACACCTTCATTTGGCCTCAAACTTCTAGCACATTTGTCCATTAGAGACACTGAGTACGATCCATTCTTTCGGGCGTACATCGGCTGCTCTGCCTCTTCCATAGCTATTAAGTCGGCCAAAATGCGGGCCCTTTCTAACATCATCTCCTTCTTGCTCATAGGGTTGGTGGAGGGACACCCTGTTTCCAACGTTCGCTTTTGGCGAGTTGGACGTTTAGGAGGTGGAGCTCCTTGTACATCCATGTGCCTTTTGCCTCTCCTTGTGTCGAGCAAGCCCACGCCATCAACGACATTTGGTAGAGCGCGTGGCTCTACCGTGAGGAGACGGTTTGGTGGGGGAGGAGGCAAATTCAAGTTTTCGGCATTTGCATTTGCATTAGTGTTGTTGTTGTTGTTCACTTCTTCATGCCAGTGAAGCCTCGAGATACGTGTCGTCTGAAGTCACCATTGTTGTAGGTTGTTGAAAATTTTAAGGTCAAGTTGAAGCACGATTCCGTGATGGAGACAGCCCGATCTTTGCGGAAATGTGCTTATCAATCTTCCTCCGCGTGGCGGGGCCCGATCACTTGGCTTCTTAACACAGCAGAACCCACGACTAGCCGGATGTGTCTCCGGCGAAGACGCTCGGGCGTGAGTAAGATCGCGGATTGTATATAGCTCAAAATGTATAGAATAATGAATTACGATAACAAAATGGCGGTTACCTTTCACCGTTTGGTAGTGATGAAGTATTTATAGAGCAAGAGTGATGTATTTTTGGGGAGGCGGCATGTCCTCAGAGATTATAGCGGCGGTTACTTGGTCGTGGGCACGTGTACATAACGGTCCACGATTTGTAGGGATGTAATTGTGAGCATTGATTGACCAAATAAGTCGGCGAGTGTCGGGTCGTCACTTGGCGATTTAGGTCGAGGTCGCGCTCGTGGAATGGTCGACATTGTCGGGTAGAGCATGGTTCGTACTAGAATAGTAGCATGGATCGTGAGGTCGGACTAAGTTAGGTCGGGACTTGTAAGTCGGACCGTGGTCTTAGTCGGCGATGTGTGAGATGGGCCTTGGGCCTTGTTACGATTGGATTAGTTTCATTGAGAATGTGGGTGCCAACGCTATACGAGATTGGGCTTTACTCGTTTGGCCCAATTCGACACTTTGGTATGTTCGGTCCCATTTTTGAAAACTCGCTACTGGCAGTGTGGCGAGTTTATAATTTTCAATTAAAATCGCTACGCGGTGTAGCGATTTTAAATTTACTAAATTATATTTAATATTTATGCTTTAAAAAAAAAAAAAAAAAAAAAAAAAAAAAAACCAAATTTGAAATCGCTACGGGGTGTAGCGATTTCAAAATTGGCACATAAGACCAAACAAACAACAAAGTCCACACGCACTCTCTATATACGGATAATAATACTAATAATAAATAATAATAAGTACTTCCTCCATTTCTAAATTCTGAAAATAATAATATAAAAATTATATATTTAATAATAAAGAAAACTAAATAAAAATATTATTTTTTTCATCTCAAATAAATATTTTAAAAAATGTACTTCTATAAAAAAATATTTTTCATTTCAAAAATAAATATTTCTTTTCATTTCCAAAAATGAATAACCAAAAAATAATACTACATTTTTTATCTCAAAAAAATGAGCATTACTTCCTTCATCTCAATGAATATTTTAAAAATTAATACTACTTCATTCGCCTCTAAAATTAATGTTTGTAATGTTAGTGCTTCGTCTCAAAATATGATATTAATTTTTGAGGCAAATGAGAGTATTATTTTATAAAATATTCATTGAGACGAAGGAAGTAATGCTCATTTATTTGGATAAAAAATGTAGTATTATTTTTTGGTTATTCATTTTGAGTCGAAAGAAATATTTATTTTTGAAATAAAAAATATTTTTTTTATCGAAGTACATTTTTTAAAATATTTATTTGAAATGAAAAAAATAATATTTCTATTTAGTTTTCTTTATTATTTATTAATATATAATTTTTATATTATTATTTTGTAATTTAGAGTCGGAGGAAGTAATTATTATTATTAGTATTGAGTGGCATGGTGGACTTTGTTGTTTGTTTGGCTCTGGAAGAAATGTGCCAAGGAAGAAATGTGCCAATTTGAAATCGCTACACCCTGTAGCGATTTCAAATTTGTTTTTTTTTTTTTTTTTTTTTTTTTTAAAGCATTAATATTAAATAAAATTTAATAAATTTAAAATCGCAGATGTAGCGATTTTAATGGTGAAAAATTATAAATTCGCTACACGGTGTAGCGAGTTTTCAAAAAATGGGACATTTTGGGAAAAAGTTTGAACAGTAAGTCATTTTGGTAAATAAAATTTTAAAAAAGTATTATTTGAGAAAAAATTCGCCAATTATACCTAGAAAATTCAGCTTGATTTTGTACCATGAGTTCGCGTGGTTCCAGCGTTAAGAGGGAGCACCAAAGGATGTTCACCTTTTCGGTAGCCGCCATGAATATTCGAATAGGTAGTAAATATTCGTCCTAAACTGATGTCCACCGCTAGATTTTTTTTTTTTTATAATCTTCCGCGTTCCATCATTTGGCTGGATATGGATATTGACTTTATCCATTTTTCTTTTCTTTTCATAAATTTTACGCATATAATTTAATTGGTCAAACAGATTATGGTGACAATGCACCATTAACTACATCATTTCCCTTCTAAGAAAATACTCCCTCAGTCCCAGATCAAGATCAAGGGTTTTCGGATTGGATTTCACGCTTCTTAAATTTTTTTAAAAAAAATGAATAAAAAATTGTAAGTGGATAGAAAATTAGAGGAGAGAGAATATAAAAGTTAAATGTGGGATAGGAAATAGTAGTTAATGATTGATTTTTATTGTAAGTGGATAGAAAATTAGAGGAGAGAGAATGTAAAAGTTAAATGTGGGGTAGGGAATAGTAGTTAATTATTGATTTTTTTGTAAATATGTTAACATTATAAGGCTATAATGAATGATTTTTTTGTAAATATATTTAAATTATAAGGGTATAAATGTCTGAAACACTGTTCAAAACTTGCCATTTATGAAAGGAACTCTTGAAGTGGGACGAACTAAAAGAAAAAGTAGGACCCTTGAAGTGGGGCGGAGGGAGTTTATAAATATTAACCCTTAAACTTAGGCTTTGAATTTTCTGATTATGGAAAGGCTCGAAACTGGGTAAATACATAAATACTATGCCTCTAAACTTAGGCTTTGGATGCAGATATGTCCATAACTTCGATAATTGACATCCTTGCCCCTAAACTTATGAAAAATGAGAGTATATTTGTCATTCGTTAAAATTTTGTCTAAAATTTAACGATTTTGGGAGTTAACTGAATCAAAACGATGTTAAAGGGATAAACTTGAATTAATGGGTTGAACTTATTCAAAAATAGGTCCCTCACTTATTAATCTTTTCTCATGTTACTCACTAGCCTTTTTTCATCTTGGCAAAAATATTTTTATTATTACAATTAATATTTTTAATTATTATTTAACATAATCATGATAATATTTAATTTGAAAAATTCAGAAGGATTTTTTTAGAATATTTATTTTAATAAAATAATTAACAAATAAATTTTAATTTTGCAAAAAAAAATAAAGTCCCTGAAAAATTATTTTATGAAAAATTATTTTATGAAAACATTTATTTTCTCTAACTAATTCTACTTAATATAATTACTTTTAATAAATAATTTAATTATATTATTAAAATTATTTTAAAAATATAACAAAAAAATACATATTACAATTAATATATTTTATATTGATATAAAAATATATTATAAATTGCCAAATATAAAAAAGAAGAAAAAATACCCAAATGTCTATGTTTATCCTACATTTATTTATCATGTTCATATTACCTGGCCACCCCTTCTCTCCTAGTTCGGTCCTCACATCCTTTTCTTTTCAAGTTTGGCCCTTTCCCTTTTGTTTTCTTTTTAATAATTGATAACATATGATTTATTCGTATATCAATATAAAATATATATTTTTTTCTAAATAATTTTAAAATAAAATCATATTATTTAGTAAAAATAATTATATTAAGTAAAATTATTTTAAAAAATAATTATATTAAATAAAATTATTTAGAAAAAATAAAGGATTTTCATAAAATAATTATTAAGAGATAAACATCAGTTTTTTTAAAAAAAAAAATTGCTAAAAATATTAAGAAAAAATATTCTAAAAAAAATCATGCTGAAAAAAATAATTATTAAATATTATCATGATTATGCTAGATAATAATTAAAAATATTAATTTTAATAATATAAATATTTTTTGCCAAGATGAAAAAAGCTAGTGATTAATATGAGAAAAGATCAATAAGTGAGGAACCTATTTTTGAATAAGCTCAACTCCTTAATTCACAGTTTACCCCTTTAACGTAATTTTGATTTAGTTAGATCCCAAAATTGTTAAATTTTAGACAAAATTTTAACGAATGACAAATATACTCTTATTTTACATGAGTTTGTGGGTAAGAATGTCAATTGTCGATGTTAGGGGCATATCTGCGTACAACGCCTAAATTCAAAAGCATACTCCCTCCGTCCCAGGAAAAGTGTCACCCTTTTAGGGGTGGCACGCAAATTAAGAAAAGTGGGAAGAAAAAATGTTGTGAGTATAATTTGAAAATAGGAAAGAGAATTAGTGGAGGAAATAGTGAATTTAAAAAGTGTTGTGAGTGTAATTTGAAAAGAGGAGAGAGAATTAGTGGAGGGAATAGTTAGTGGGATAATAGAATGTTAATAAAACATTTCCTTTTTAGGAAAGGTGATGCTTCAAACGGGACGCCATTTTGGGTAAAAAGTGACGAAAATCCTGAGACGGAGGGAGTATTTATGTATTTCGAAACTACATCGTCGTTTTGACATTTATTAATAATAGGGGTAAACTTCGTCGTTTTAATTGAATGGGTAGAATCGCACCATCATCGTTGTTTCCGATTAGAGAATTGTTATTCACCCCCGCAAATTTACTTAATACCCCCGCATTACTAAGTTTACTTCTAAAAATTAAAACTATACCCCCCCCATTATTACTATTATTCCCTTTAAAACCCTTCAGCCTTCTTCTGCAACCAGTCCCCCCTCCAAAACAGTCATTTCCCTCCTTCCTCCTCCTCCTCCATTACTGTCCTCCTTCCTCCCTTCTCCATTAATCCTGCCGCCACCGTCGGCTCGTCCCCAAAATAATCGAACCCCAATTTAAACCAAAACCCAGTTCATCATCCCCAACCTCATTATCCATCTCTTTCGGGCGTCGGCGTCCATCCTCTTTCACTTCCTTAACAGTTCACACTCTCCCCACACACCTAAGATCTGGAACCCCAACAAGAAGACCACCATTTGCTAGCCCTTCAAGCTCAATAAATTCAGTCGGCAACAAAGAAGATTGCGTCCCTCTCCTCCCCCTTCCTTTGACCGCCTTCCTTTTGTCTTCAAGTAAAGAAGATTTGTAAACCACCATTAATAACGTCTGACCGTCCCTCTATATTTCGAGCGTTAACAAGGAGACCGTCTCCCTTCATCGTTATTGACAGAAACTCATTTTCTCTCCCTCCCCTTCCTCCGTCCATTGATGATGTTTCCGGAGAAGAAATTATAACACTAGATCTGTTGCCATCGTCTGAGTACGTAGAAATTGGGTTTTGTTTGCCCATAAAAAGGAAGACGTTAAGGGTCCGCTCCCGAGTTTTGCAGGGGGAGGACGGGAGGGGAAGGGAAGGGAGGGGAAGTGAAGGGAGGGGGAGGAAATGGCGGCAACATTTCCTTTCCTCCCAATCCGTCCACTCACGAGAGGATTGAAATGGAAGGAAATGAGGTCTCCATTTCCTTCCCTTTCCTCGCTCAAAAAAACTCAGGAGCACGCCATGGGAGGAAATGAGCTCCCATTTCCTCCCTTTTCCTTCCCTTCACCTCCATTTTAAGACTCGGGAGCGGACCCTAAACATTTATGTTGGAGTATCAAAGGTTTAAACGAGAATACAAATGGGTTTCTACTCTTTACATATTTGTTTCAAATCTTATTCTTCATAAGCAACTGCTATTCTGATTGGTTTGTAGAAAAAAAATGGAAATTAATAGTTGATAGTTAATAATTTATAAAGTAAATTATTATAAAAATATAATGATTGAGGAGGAAAGAATGGGAGGGTGGTGGTGAGCAGTGGTGACAGTAGAGACGTTGGCGATGATGGGTGGTGGCAGTGGTGGGTGGTGGATGGTTGCGGGAGTGGATGGTGGTGAACAGTGATGGGCAACATATTAGTGAGGGTAATAAAGTCATTTCAATTAATGGCATTTTTTTGAAAATAATAATGCGGGGGTATTAAGTAAACTTTGCGGGGGTGAATAACAGTTCTCTTCCGATTATCCTCCAAACGGTTATACGGCAGTCTCCTCCTCCCCTGTCAAACGCATCCGATTTTCCTCAGACCGTTTCTCTCCACCTCCCTTATCCTCCTATTGAAAGCTCGAGAGTGTAGAGAGCGCGTCGTTGTTTGAAGCTCGGGTGGAACATTAAGAGGGTATTGTCGTAGCTCTTCCCCTCGCCAAAATCGTAACATTTTTTTGTTCAACGACATCAATAGTATCAAGTACTCCCTCCGTCCCACCTCAAGGTTGAACCTTGAGGTGGACACGCTTTTTAAGAAATGTAATTAAAGTGGGTAGAAAATTTGAAGAGAGAGAATGTAAAAGTTAAATGTGTGGTAGGGAATAGGAGAGAGAATGTAAAAGTTAAAAATATTTAATAGGAGAGAGAATGAGTGGGAGAATGTGTGGTAGGGAATAGGAGAGAGAATAGTTTTTTTGTAAATATATGGAGATGATAAGGGTATAAATATATGAAAAACTTTCCATTTAAGGAAGTTAAACCTTGAGGTGGGACGACCCAAAAAGGAAAGGTTAAACCTTGAGGTGGGACGGAGGGAGTATATTACGGTAGGTCTTAATTCGCAATTTTGTGGGACTTTTTGATCAAATGTTTGAGTCTGTCTGCGTTGTATGCCCAGGGGCGGATCCAGGACAAAAATAGAGGGGTTCACAAATTATATTAATTAAAAAAATTTTAAAATTAATTGTTTGTTGCATACTAACCGTCCATTTTTGGCCAAGGGGGTGGGCAAACTGGTAAGTGTGGGGGGTGCACTTAGTACTAATTTTTTTATTTTTTTTTTGCAGGTCAACCTTGACTTTGGGGGGTTCCCCTCCACCCCCTTTGCAAAGGGTGTGTCCGCCCCTGTGTATGCCTGACTGTGAATTAATGTTCTTTTTGAATTACCTTGATTTTGATTAAAGAGTAAGTTTGTAATAGTATGCCCTTATGATGATTTGTAGGGTTTTAGCTTTTGAAGTGGAAATATAAGGGTCCGCTCCCGAGTTTTAGCAGTAGAGAAAGGAAAAGAAGAGAAGAGAAGAGAAGAGAAGAGAAGGGAAGAAAAGGGAAGGGAATTCAATATTTCTCTTTAGTGTTCCCGAGTTTAGAAAGGAAAGTGAAGGAAGTTTTTTTAAATTACACTTGTACCTTTAATGAAAGAAAGAGAAAATTATATTTGAGGGGTAAAGTAAGTATTTCAAAAATATTTATTAATAAAATTTTCACTTCGTTTCACATCTTTCCACTTTTGGGAGGAAATGAAAGAAAAAAAAATATTAAAAAATTTTCATCCCTTTCCTCTCACTTTCCTCCTAACAAAACTAGGGAGCACACCTTTTCTCCCCCTTTCTTCCATTTCCTTCCTTTTCTCTCCTATTTTAATCTCTGGTGCAGACCCTAAGGGTCACAATCACTGAGTTTTTGAAGATTTTCACCGAATTGACATTTTTTTGTTGCGATTTTGAAGTTAATATTTAGCAAATTAGATTTTTATTTCAAATGTCTTACATATTTACACACTTCCAGTTGACCTTATGATTATTTTTTATATGACGGTGAAAGTTGGGTTTTTTTCGTATTATGATCTTTGGACATGGCCGCTAACGCTTCGAACAAAAACTGTGTTTTTGTGATGGAGGTTACATTTACGGTCACATTCACTTGAAAAATTTCTCAAGATGATCACCCCCTTCCATTCCCCACCTTTTCTTTAATTTGAGGCATAATTGATTACCCTTTTGAAGTCAAACAGGAATGCAGCTTGGTGTGTGTGGGTGGATCTGTATCAATTTTTGTTCTTTTGATTTGGGGGTTGTAGTAGGTGGATTTGGGATTACATGAAAAAAAAGGATAGTGAATTAGATTGAAGGTTACGAGAAAGAGAATAATGGGTTGGAGTTGGAGTGGGAGTGGGAGTGGGAGTGAGAGGGAGAGAGGGGTTTGACGAAAATTAGAGGGAGAAATCGGAAAGATGGATCATAAAACTTCATACTTGTCATTCTTATTCAAGTGTTTTGATTGGCTTCTAGTTCTTGGATGGGTATCTTTTTGGATTAGTTAGTCTGGATGTTGGATTTGTGCAATTGAAATCATATACTGTAAAATACTCCCTCCGTCCCGGTTTACTTGGCACCAAAATGAATGGCACAATAACTAAGAAAAAAGAATAAATAAAAGAAATGTGTGATAGAAAATGAAAAGAGAGAATGAGTGGGATAAATAGTAGTGTTGGTTGAATAAATTGGGACGGAGGGAGTATATCCCAAAATTATTGAAAGGGGATTTTTGAAATGATTATAGTTGTGAAAGTGGTTTTATATGTTATCTTTTTGTAATATTTCTTTAATTACGAATCACCTTTGCTCAATGCTAGGTACGAGTATAATATTTCTTTAATTACAAATCACCTTGCTCAATGCTAGGATTAAGGTTCTAAAAAGCGCTAAAGCGCTAGGCGGATGTTAGGCGGCGAAGCCGAGCCTAGCGCCTAGGCGGGGACTAGTCGGAGTTAGTCAGGATTAGTCGGGACTTAGACGGAGCTTAGAACTAGGCGTTGGAGAGGGGCCTAGCGCCTAGGCGGAGCCTAGATGCCCTTAGGCGGGGTCTTAAGGGCACCTAGGCGGAGCCTAGGTGCCCTTAGGCGGGGTCTTTTACAACAATGGCTAGGATTAAAATGTGGTGTGTACTTGAGCTGGGAGATTACAAGCAAAACTCAAATGTTTTATTATTATATCAGTATTATTTTAATTAGTAACTCTACTTGCTAAGTTAAATTTTCAATAATGTTTGTATGAATCATCGGTTGTTAGTGTAATAGATACAATTATCCTTTGCTTATCGGGTTTGTCCTAGGAAATACTCCCTCCGTCCCCGAAAACATTACTCTTTACTGTTAAGAATGAAAAATAAGAAATAATGTTATTAAAGTAGGTGTTATGAGTGGGAGGAGAGAGAATGAGTGGAGAGAATAGTAATTTTGAAAAGTGTTGTGAGTATGACAAGTGGGTCCCATGAATAAAGAAGTATTAAAAAATTTCCTTTTTAGAAAAGTGAGACTTTAAAGTGGGACTCTCAAAATAGTAAAATGGGTAATGTTTTATGAGACGGAGGGAGTATTCCTCAAGGGCCCTCATGTTTCAGATTTTTTTTCCATTTTAAAGAGAGACATTTTGTTAATCTTAAATAAAGAGTTCATCCAAAATTCTTATTCCCCAGACACCCCTAGGCTACCCCTCTCCTCCCTCCACTCACGTCATTTCCTCTCCCTCCCACCCCTCACTTCATTTTTTCATCTTTCTTTCTCCCTCTAGAAACACACACACGCACAAACAATTTCTCTCTCTCAAACCATCCCTCACCGGAGTTCACTTCTCCGGCACGATTGCAACAGATCCACTCGGCAGCAACTTCGTCGTCTCCGTCTTCATCTCCGGCACGATTGCGACTTCTCCACCATTTCCGGTCGATCGATTGCAACAGATCCGATCGGCAGCAACTCCGTCGTCTCTGTCTTCGTCTCCGACACGATTGCAACAGATCTTTCATCTCCGTCTCGGCACCAGAGGTACATCCCTTGCAATCTCTTCATCTCTTTAGAAAAACCTCCAACAAGACTTCTCCAGATCTACAAGGAGTGTCTCATATCTGTGAGATGGTCTCAGATCTGGAGTATCTCCATATTTTCTGGCTATTAGACCTCCGGTGACTGTCAAGAGACAGCTATGGAGCTTTGTAATCCATCATATTTTCCTCCATGGTCTCCCATGAATTTCCCCTTCCTTTGTAAATTATGCGTTCAAATTTCTAACTTTCTAGTATATATCTGAAAATTCTCCTACTCTTTCTCTTTATTCGCCATCAATACAAATCTATCAAAATATAGATCTGATCTAAAAATCCTTCACTAACACACTTGCCCATAGCATAGTTTTTAACTCCAAATGCAACAACATATTGTTGGTTTCATGGAAGAAGAGAAAAAAAAATCGTAAATTAGCTTTTATAAGAGTTGTAAATGTGTAAATTATGAGAGTAATTTGTTGTTATTATTTGAAATTTTTTATTTTTTTAAAAAAAAATTGTCTTATAAGTTAATTACAAGAGACAAAGTGGTCTTATAATTAACTTATAAGAGTTGTAAATGTGTAAATTATGAGAGTAATTCGTTGTTATAATTGAAATTTTTGATTTTTTTGATTGAAAAAATTGTCTTATAAGTCAATTATAAGAGACAAATTAGACTTATAATTAACTTATAAGAGTTGTAAATGTGTAAGTTATGAGAGTAATTCGTTGTTATTATTGAAATTTTTGATTGAAAATTTTGTCTTATAAGTCAATTATAAGAGACAAAGTAGTCTTATAATTAACTTATAAGAGTTGTAAATGTGCAAATTATTAGAGTAATTCGTTGTTATTACTAAAAATTTTGATTTTTTTTTGTTGAAAAATTTGTCTTATAAGTTAATTATAAGAGACAAAGTAGTCTTATAATTAACTTATAAGAGTTGTAAATGTGTAAATTATGAGAGTAATTCGTTATTATTGAAATTTTTGGTTGAAAAATTTGTCTTATAAGTCAATTATACGAGACAAAGTAGTCTTATAATTAACTTATAAGAGTTGTAAATGTGTAAATTATGAGAGTAATTCGTTGTTATTATTGAAATTTTTGGTTGAAAAAATTGTCCTATAAGTCAATTATAAGAGACAAAGTAGTCTTATAATTAACTTATAAGAGTTGTAAATGTGTAAATTATGAGAGTAATTCGTTATTATTGAAATTTTTTGTTGCAAAATTTGTCTTATAAGTCAATTATAAGAGACAAAGTTGTCTTATAATTAACTTATAAGAGTTGTAAATGTGTAAATTATGAGAGCAATTTGTTGTTATTATTGAAATTTTTGATTTTTTTGTTGAAAAAAATTGTCTTATAAGTAAATTATATGAAACAAAGTAATCTTATAATTAAATTATAAGAGTTGTAAATGTGCAAATTATGAGAGCAATTCGTTGTTATTATTGAAACTTTTGATTTTTTTGATTGAAAAATTTGTTTTATAAGTCAATTATAAGAGACAAAGTAGTCTTATAATGTGAAAAATATAAAAAAATGGAAGTGTTTTTGAAAAGGCTAAAGACTGTTGTGATGATCTGAAAAAATTGTCTTATAAGTTAAATTTTTAATCTATATTTTTTGAGACTGAAGTGATCAAACTGAAACTATTCTGAATCTAATGACTGATCCAAAATATGTGAATGTCTAGAGAACAATATATAATTTTCAAACTTTCAGTGACTAAAGTATAATTTTGAATTTTGAACTTGCTGTTCAGAAGAGGTTGTAACGTTGTCGGCACGTGCAAGAAGGGCATTAACGTCATTGTGCCAAGAAGGGGTGTCTTGGGATTTTCAAAATGTTATTTCCTAAATTGAGTTTAAATCTCACATGAGGGCCCTAGAGGAAGTGGGCCTTTTCCTTGCTATTGGAATCTGCTAATTGGTTTGGTGAAACATTAATAGGGGTGTGGTTTGTATAAGCATCAATTAAATACTTCCTTTGTTCTAATTTACTTGACACCAATTTTTTTTGGCTCGAGAATTAATAAAAAGTAGAAGAGAGAATTAGGCTCCGTTTGTTTGAAGAAATTTTTTTCCCATTTTTCCATGTTCGATAGCTATCGAAAAATAAAGTCCCACCATAACCCCCAAAACCCACCACCATCCACCCACACCTCCCAACCCCCATCACCCCCACTCCCACTATACTCCCACTGTTGGTGTTATGTCCTAGGCGAATAGTTATTTTGACTCATAACTAATACCGTTATGTAATCGTCTTTACCATTTATAATAGAGAATGTTTATCTTGATTATTATATGCTTTACATGTTTGTTGTAATATTATGTGTCTTTAGTTATTGTGAATAACTAGTATAAGTTGATAATGGATAATCATGGAGATGATTATATGCATGTGGATGCACATTACACTTATGGGTACTTACTTTTTTTTTAATTTTTTTTTATGGGTACTTGTTAGAGAACAAAGTACTGGACCAACCTATCTATGAGATTTATGACATGGTCTATGGTCATATATGTCATGATTAAATCTCATAATAGTCGTGTCATTGGAATCCTTAATACCTGAGATTATCATCGTCTTCCACATTATGAATGTTGTGTTTGGTGTAGTCTAACACTATCTTTAATAGGATAGCAATAAGGGCTATGTTGACACGACTGGATTCTTGTAGGGAAGAATGATAAGTCAAGATGGGAGTTGTCCCTCGTAAATAGAGATGTTTGCTTGGGCCCCTCGATGAATAGTGTTGATGAAATGTGTGGCCACACTCAAGAGATTTGATAGAGGTCAAATGCACTTGAATTTTCAACATATTCGGAATCGAGAAAGCATTGAACAATATAAGTTGACGTGGACCATGACTTATGTTCAATATGACATCGTGTAACAAAGGGATTGAGACATTGATCTATCAAGGAATCAAGCTTTGATGTTATATTTAATTGGGTGGACATAATGACTTGCTAGAGATCACTTATGTCTTGTGAGGTTGATGTTTCAACTCACTACCAACATAAAATATAATTCCTAAAGGGTCACAGACAAAGAACGATTTGAAAATGGCTCAAAATTGAAAAATAGTAGGGGGCGATAGCGCCCTATGGTAGGGGCGATCTCACCAAACATCTGGACAAGGGGAGCGTCCGCTCCCAAGTCTGGCAGAATCCTTGTATCGCGCGAGACACGCCATGTCTCGAGCGGGACAAGGCCGATTTTGGCTAGGTTTAAGGCTTTTTCTCCCTAAGGGTTAGGGATGTTTATAAAGTATAAATAGTCCCTTTTACCTCAGCCAACACACACGAAATTTAGGGTTTTGAAAACACTAAATCATTGATCTTGATTATGAATCATAGATCAAAACACCCCAAATCAATTCCATTAACAGCCATTGATTGTTGAATAACGATTCAACAATCGGGATCATCTAGCAATCCTACAAGATACAAGATATTGGTTCGTTCACGTGTGAATTACCGATAGAGAGTGATTCCGTTATCACCTAAAGCTTGAAGATCAATTCATCGCAAAGAAAAACAAGGAGAAGATCAAAGGTTCGTCAACGATTCAAAGTTTGAATCTCAGATTCGTTTTCGAACAATAAAATCGCTGTTAAGGTATGTAAATCTATTTCATAGTTTAATCTATTCATGTTAGACGGATTCATGACTAGGGTTTTGTTATTTGTTAAATCTCCCACTGCACATGTAACCCCAAAACCCAAAACCCACCTCCTTCCCCCTCACCCCCACCCACCCGTCAAAATATTTTTTTCTCACATTATTTTTTTATAAACTCTTCTGTCACCCCTCTAACCTCCACCCTTGTCAAAAAAAATTTTTTTGCTCATATTAAATTCTTTTTATCAACTCTGTTGCTGCCCCACCCACCCATCCACGCACCCACCACCACCACCCATCCCCGTCAAATTTATTTTTTTTGCTCGTATTAATTTTTTATTAACTCTCCTGCGGCACCTTCAACCCCCACCCCATGCCTCCCTCTCCCCCATTCATTTTTTTTCATATTAATTTTTTTATCGAATCTTGTTAGAATTGGGTCCTCATCCCCTTAAAAGGCCTTGTTAAGAGGTGAGGTTAACCAATCTTATATAGTGGATCATTTTTATTCTCCAAGTTGATGTGGGATACATGGGACTTCAACACGCCCCCTCACGTGTAGGCCGGTAACTTGGCACTACACGTGGACTTCAAACCCAACACGGGCACCCAACACGGGTTAACTTAAGCCCAACATCAACTTGGGTCAGCTCTGATACCATGTTAAGTAACCAACTCCTCTAAAACCTTAAGGTGATAGAGAGGGCACCCACAATGTATATCATGCTTAGATATTAATACTCCCCCTCACGTGCATACGTGGATTTATAGGGGTGCAATTGGGCCAATGCGTACTGTTAGAATTGGGTCCTCATCCCCTTAAAAGGCCTTGTTAAGGGGTGAGGTTAACCAACCTTATATAGTGGATCATTTATATTCTCCAAGTTGATGTGGGATACATGGGACTTCAACACGCCCCCTCACGTGTAGGCCGGTAACTTGGCACTACACGTGGATTTCAAACCCACAACACGGGCACCCAACACGGGTTAACTTAAGCCCAACATCAACTTGGGCCAGCTCTGATACCATGTTAGAATTGGGTCCTCATCCCCTTAAAAGGCCTTGTTAAGAGGTGAGGTTAACCAATCTTATATAGTGGATCATTTATATTCTCCAAGTTGATGTGGAAAATATGGGACTTCAACAAATCTCTTGCCGCCCCCATCGTTAAAAAAAAAAAATTTACTCACATTAAAAAAAAACATCTATATTTTCCCTATCTCTTTCATAATTAACTCTTCCATCACCACCCTTCCCCCTCCTTTTGTCTCTCGCACATCATCAACATAAGTTAAAGAGATTAAGGTTTCGATTGTTTCGACGTAAAACGTTTTTCGAAAAATGTTTTTCATAAAATAACTCATTTTATGGTGTTTGGTTGTTTTTCGGAAAATGTTTTCCCCATTTTCCGGTGTTTGATTGTTTTTCGAAAAACGTTTTCCGTAAAATAACTCATTTTTCGATATTTGGTTGTTTTTCGAAAAATGGAGAAAACGTTTTCCGAAAAACATTTTTCGCCATTTCTAAGGAAAATGACTTACGAATTATTCCTAAGTAAAACATTTTTCGAAAAATGTCGCCCTTCATGTACAACTCATATTTCACAATGTACAACTCATATATATATATATATATATATATATATATATATATATATATATATATATATATATATATATATATATATATATTATATATTTAAAAATATGGTTTAGTAAACCAAAATCTCAATTCTTATTTTATTTTTTTCTTGGAGTTTTAATTAACAAATAAATTATCAATAATAAACTCAAAAATTGTGTAAAAAATGGATGGATAATATTTTAAGCCTGTTTTTTTTTAAATCTACATTATAACAATTAGCTAAAAAATCACTTGATTTGAAGAAAAATTAAAGAAGAAAAGGAAAAAAAATTATAAAAAAATTAATAATTCAAGAAAATATAATTTTGAAGACACTCATTTCAATAAAAATATATCATCACATAATAATACTCGGATTTCGAAAAATATTTTCATTAAACACTTGAAAATATTTTTCTTACCAAACAGCTTAAAAACATGTTTATCTCATTTTTCGGAAAATATTTTCATTTTTCGAAAAACATCTTCATTTTTCGAAAAACATCTTCATTTTACAGAAAAACATCTTCATTTTTTGAAAATCATTTTATAGGATATCATTTTCCGAAAAATATTTGACGTTGAAACAAACGGAGCCTAAGGTGTAATGTGTTAATTGATTTTGTAAATATAAACAAGTGTGACTTTAACATTAACTTCCGTTCTTTAAAAAAAAAAACACATTAAGCTACTTTTAAGATGATTTTTTTTTGGGGGGTGGGGTGGGATTTGTTTAGAAAGTTTGATATACGTAGACTAGACTAGGGTAGGTTTTATTGGTGATTGTTTGCGACTCCTTATACTATTGTTGGATTGTTGGATGTTATTTTGGGTTGATTTTATCCATCATCATTTTTGGCATTTCTTTTATCACTTGTGAGTTTTATTGGAATTGATAAAGTCGATTATTATATACTCTAGGGATGACGTTTCTGGTTTCGGGTTCGATTTCGAATCGACGATTCACGATTCGAAATTGACGGTTCAACAGTTTTTTTTTTCAATAGAAAAAACTGTGTAAAAAATTTTATTACTGAAAATATTTGCTAAAAGTTATATAAAAAAAGATAGACAAAAATAAACAAATGAATATATATAAAATAAAAGAGGGACGAAATACTCTTTACTTTTTTAAAAAAAATAATTTTTTTATTGAATAGGAAATAATATTTTAAACTTTTTTATTACTGATTTTTTTTTACAATAAGTAATAGAAAAAATTTAAACAAATGAAAGTATATAAAAGAAAAGAGTGACAGAATACCCTTTATTTTTTTATTGACTAAGAAATAATATTTTAGACTTTTTTTATGTCAGATTTTTTTATTTACAAAAAGGTATATAAAAAGGATAGAAAAAAACTAAACAAATAGAATTATTCAATTATATAAGAGAAAAGAGGATGGACGGACTACCCCTTATTTCTTTTTTCTTTTTTTTTTTTGACTAGTAAATAATATTTTATACTTTTTTATTACCAAGTTTTTTACAAAAAGGTATAGAAAAAAGGATAAAAAAAAAAACTAAACAAATAAAAGTATATAAAAGAAAATCTAAATCATAAATCTCATACACTAAACCTAAATCATATACCTAAATCTCGTATATACCCTATACCATTAACGTTAAATCTAAATCTTATACTTCATACCCCATATCCTGATTCATCTAACTAAATTTCATTTATACCCTATACCCTAAACCTTAAATATAAATAATATACTTCATACTCAAACCCTAATTCATCTACCTTAATCATACTCCCTCCGTCCCGGTAGAAGCGTCGCCATTTTAGGGGTGGCACGCAAATTAAGAAAAAGTGTGGGAAGAAAAAATGTTGTGAGTGTAATTTGAAAATAGGAGAGAGAATTAGTGGAGGAAATAGTGAATTTAAAAAGTGTTGTGAGTGTAAAGGAGAGAGAATTAGTGGAGGGAATAGTGGATGGGTAATAGAATATTAATAAAATATTTCCTTTTTAGAAAAGGGTGACGCTTTAAACGGGACACCCTTTTGAGTAAAAAGTGACGCTTCGGATGGGACGGAGGGAGTATACCCTAAAGCTTAAATTTAAATCATATACTGCATACCTCAAATTCTAATTCATCTACCTAAATATCATATATATTACCTATATCTTAAACCTTAAATCTAAATCATATAATTCATACCTTAAACCCTAATTTATCTACATTAATCTCACATATACCATATACCATAATACATAAATTTAAATTATATAATATATACCCTAAATCCTAATTCATCTACATTATTTTTATATATGTCCTATACCCTAAACCTTAAATCACAATTATATACTTCATACTCTAAACCTTAATTCATCTACCTTAACCATATACCCCATACTCTAACACCATAAATCATACTCCCTCCGTCCCACGTGAATGCAAACTTATTTCTATTTTGGTCCGTCCCACGTGAATGCAAACTTCCCAAAATGGCAAAGAATATTCACTATTTCACCCACTCATTCTCTCTTCTACTTCACTTTTACACTCACAACATTCTCTCTCCTCACTATTCCTCCCACTCATTCTCTCTCCTATTTAATTTTTCATACTCACAATATTTAACTTTTTCTCTTTCTTACATCACTTTTCCTTAATTCCTACACCCAAAAAGTTAGTCCACTATCACGTGGGACGGAGGGAGTATACCTAAATCTCGTATATACCTCTAAACCGAACCAATCAATCTTATACCTATACCCCTTATATACATTTTACCATAAAGCTTAAATAAATAAGAGTTAGTTTATGATTTGAGGTTAAAAATCAAATAAATTAATGAAATTCGTTACAGAGAGTTAAGGGGGTTTGTGTGAAAAAATTGTGAGGGGATGGAGGTGGTATTTATAGTTGAGAAAATATGTTCGGAAAACAAAAATATTTTTTATTTAACCATATACCCCATACTCTAACGGCTATATTCTGACAAACCTAACGAAATTTCTGACGATTTTGACGGTTTTGACAACCGTTTCGGTTCCGGTTTAGCAAGTTCGAAACCGCCGGTTTACGATTTTACAAAAGGAAAAAATCGAAATCGGGCCGCCAAACCGCCGATTACGATTTCAAACGTTTCCGGTTAGAGAGGTTCCGATTTTGATTAAAGACGGTTCAACGATTTCGAGTCGATTTCGATTTGGTCATCCATAATATACTCTTTCTATTTTAGTGAAATAGATACAAAATGAATCTTGCATAAAAGTTAAAAAAAAAAAAAACGTATAGTGGAATAGGTGTTAGAAGTATGAAAAGTGAGGTAGAAGAGAGAATGTGGCGTAGAAATAATAAGTGAATAATTATTGTGAGTATGTCAAGTGAGTCTCATGATTAAAAAAGTATTTCCTCCATCCCGATTTAATGTTTTTAGTTTAACTTGACATTAGATTAAAAAAAAAAAGTTGTTAGTATGAAAAATAAATTAGTAGAGAAAAGTAGGTAAAAAATTTTGATTATGAGAATAACAAGTGGGTAATAATAATATTGTCTATATTAGTTAATAAAGCAATTAAAAATATTAAATTGAGACAAACTAAAATATTAATAATCTTATTTTCATTTTAAAATTTTGCTGATTATTTTAAAATATCAAATGTCTTTTTGAAACGGGAATGTATTCTGATGAGTTTCAATTTATTAGGCACTAGTAAAAGCTCGTGTTCAAGGACACGTGTTTTTTTTTTAATTTAAAAAAAAAATTAAGGGCAAAATGGAAAAGGGACAATTTAGTGAGGGCAAAATGAAAAAAAAATCATTTGAAACTGTTCATTGTACTGTTCACCCTTGTTGCCATTTCTACCATAGATATCTATATCTATATAATAACAAGATAGTGGTAATTAAAGAGGGTATGAAGGGTATTTTCGTCATTTCATACGGTGGCAAAATGGCAAAAATTCCAGCTGAAACAACACGCGGCGCGCTATGATTTGCCTCCTTTTTTTCTTTTTTTTTTGGGCAATTTGGACACTTGTCGCCATTTTGGAGAGGGGTATTTTGGACATTTCCTTGGCCCATGTGACACGCGCCGACAATGGCGCGTGAAGTCTGATGAATTTTTTTTTTATTTTGGTATGGACACGTGTCGTCCTTTGGTTTGATATTGTTTTTTTTTTCCACCCATTTCTTTAACCTAAATTATATTATAATAAATTAATTTTTTAAAAAAAAAAAATTCACCAAAATTCGTAATTTTATTTTCTCTTTAAATAGAGACTATTTTCATTTGATTTGGACACAGAAAAAAAAATCATTTTTTTTAAATTTAAATTTAAATTTCTTAATTATCCTTTGTTAATTTACCTTTTTAATTTTTCAATATATTTTTAGTCAAAATTAATTAAGTGTAAAAATTTTTTTAATTATAAATGATAATGATAATAATAATAATTTTACTAATTGTAAAAATAAAGAATATAAAATAAAATTAAAGTGATGGGGTATAGGATAATGAGTTGAAAGGGGTAATATGGTTATTGAGTTTATTTTAGTTCGATACATCAAATATTTTATTTATTTTATTTAAAAAAATTGAATCATAGTAAATAAAGTATTAATAAAGACGAATATCGAGAAATTTGGTCATCATTTTTAAAATTTTAATTGTAGTGCATGTCAATATTCTAAGAAATATAGATAGTATAATTGGTATTTTAAAAGAGGGTGAGGAAGAAGTGGGTTGGGTTTAATGAGGGAGTCAATGGTTTTGGGATTTTTTTTTTTTCATTTAACACAAATGTTAGTATTTTTAGAATTTTGATTTTTCTTCTCAAAATTAAATAAGATAAATTGAAAATAAATATCATAATTATGTTCATGATGAGTTAATGTAAATAAATATGACCTATTGTTTTCTAAATTTAATAATTTTTCCTCTTTTTTCTTTCTTTCAATATATGTATTTATATAGTATTGTTTTCTTTACCATTTAATAGTGGGCTTGGAAATTATGCTAAATGGCGATAGTTACTCATCTATATTTATATATCTATATATATACTCCCTTCGTCCCACAATTATATAAACTTTTTGGCCCGGCACGAAGATTAAGGTAAAAAGTGATAAAGGTAATATCTTGTGAGTGTAAAAGTAAAATATGAGAGAGAATGGGTGGAGAGAATAATAAATTTAAAAAGTGTTGTGAGTAGAGAGAAGTGGGTCCCATTTCCATTTTGAAAAAGTATAGATTATTGTGAGACGCCCAAAAGGGAAATTTTTAGGTATTATTGTGGGACAGAGGAAGTATATATAATAGGAAGATTGTGGTAAATTTTTGACCATTGAAGGGCATTTTGGACATTTCACATGGTGGCAAACGTGCAAATAACAAGGCCAAAATGCCATGTGGCAATCTGTTATTGGCTGTTTTTTTTAACCAATTTGGACACGTGTCGGCCTGTTGGGGAGGGGCATTTCGGACATTTCGTTGACGCATGTATAACACGCGCCGACAAGGGCACGTTACCTCAGTTTTTATTTTTTTTAATTTTTTTGACACAAAGCAACACACGATTCGCTGGCTGGATTTCAAAAAAAAAAATTATCCGATTTCTTTGACCTCAATTATTATATATTAAATTATTTTTTTTTAATTTTTTTTTTACACCCAAAATTCATAATTTTTTGTTATCTTTAAATAGAGACTTCTTTCATTTGATTAGAACAATGAACAAAATCCTTTTTTTTAAATATATATATATATATATATATATATATATATATATATATATATATATATATATATATATATATATATATATATATATATATATATATATATATATATATATATATATGGCGGAGTGTGATGAATGTGGGTTCGGGTTTCTATTTAATAAGTGGGATGGGATAGGGTTTGTTGAGTGAGTGTAGGATTTGAATAAACTTTTTTCATTTAACGCAGTGTTAGTATTTTTATTTTTCTTCCCAAAATTTAATAAGCTAAATTGAAAATAAATATCATAATTATGTTCATAATGAGTTAATGTAAATAAATATTACATATTTTTTTAGATGTACGAGCATGAGTTAAGGGAAAATTTTCATTTGAAAAAGAATGATATTTATTTTTATTAGATAACTGTACTGCCCTTTTGATATAACTAAATATTTTGATTTGTTTTTTTAATTCTCTTTATCCAAAAGAAAAAAAAATTACTTTTTTCATTGCAGACATGTGTCAACCGTTTATTTAAGGGCAATTTTGATATTTTCCTCCGTGGCATATTCTAATTTTTAAAAACAAAATCGTTGTGTATTTATAAAGTATATATGGTTATTTAATAATATATATATATATATATATATATATATATATATATATATATATATATATATATATATATATATATATATATATATATATGGGAGTGTGATGAATGTGGGCTTGGGTTTCAATTTAATAAGTGGGATGGGGTAATATGGTTATTGAGTTAATTTAGTTTGATATATCAAACAATTTATTTAATAATTTAAAAAAAAATCTTTGAATCATAGTTCGATATCTATAATTTTCTGTAATAAATATTTTAAATTGTACGATAATATATTTTCCATTTTACTATATTTGTATTACTGTTTTAATCTTTCGCTTTGAATATTTATAAAATTCAAGGTAGATATTTACCTATGTTGATCTTCTATTTTAATAGTAACGCCTCGTGCATCGCACGGGAGTAAGTCAGATGGGGTAATATGGTTATTGTGTTTATTTTAGTTCGATATATCAAACATTTTATTTACTTTTTTTCTTTTTTTTTTTAATATTTGAAGCATAGTCAATAAAGTATTAATAAATTTGAAAAAGAATGATATTAATTTTTATTAGATAACTGTACTATTCTTTTGGAATGATCAAATCTTTTGTTTTTATTTAAAAAATTATCTTTATCAAAACGAAATAAAATATCACCTTTTTTATTTACTTTTGAAATAAACATGTTCGTGTGTTTTATTTACTTTTTTAAATGAGAAAATACTACAGAATTGTGTATATAGATATGCATATTTCTTATGATTTTTGTTTTATTCCTATTTTATTGTTCTCTAATTTTTATGTACTGACAATGTAATTTTTAAGAAAGTATTCCATAATGTATAAACGAATTGATTTTTTTTTATTTTAGTTTAATTTTTGTCTTTTGAATATATAGTAATACCCCGTGCATCGCACGGGAGTCAATCTAGTCGTAATAATGACCAGACTTTGGGGGAAAAGAATCTAGTGATGGTAGTCCATGGATATGATACAATTTCACAAAGTGTCATTGGTCGAGAAAGGTAGGTAAAGTGAACCCAACCCAAAAGCTAAATAAAAAACAAAAAAGAAAAGTACAATTTTATCCTTATAAGGACTAATCAGTGCATGCCACCTAGCACCAAAAAGGTATTAGGTTCACAGATTATTAGAAAGAATCCAGTAGGACGGAAGATATCAAGGCCACAACAAAACGTGTGGCTCAGAACTTCGTATGCTGCTGACGTGGATTCCACATCCCCACCCTTCTCACTCCTTTTTAATTCAAAATCTCAAGTCAAAAAATCAAAATCCCAAACCTCCTTTGCTCCGACCCAACTATACTGCCAGCAAACATCAGTTTTTTTATCTACTCCCTGCCGGAGTAAAATTGAGTATAACATCGCCGGAAACGATTTGATAGATTGGGTTTTCGAAAAGATGAAGGAAGTGCAGGACATGGGGATTCTTTTGTTTGGAAAGATGATTGCTTTACAGGATCAGAAATCAACCGTTGACATCGCCGGAGGATTCACTGCTGATCGTGATGGTATTTCAACGGACGTGGAGCGGCGGAGTTGTTTGGATGGAGAAGAAACGGAGACGCAGGTATAGTCTAAAGATGTTTTCGTTATTTATGGACATCACACACAGTAAAAACACACACAAGAATTGTGTGATTCCATTTAGTATGTAACTGTTGTATCTGCAAATCTTATAGTAGCCCTTTTTATAGAATTGTCATAGAATTGGTGGGTTGATCTTATTTTTTCGTATTATTTTCTTGATAATTGAAAACATACGGTTTTGGAATCTAAGATTTTATGGTTCTGACAAGTTCTGACTTATGTTTGCCCATTTTGGGGATTTTGATCTGATTAAGATTATGCTACTATTTCAGGATCTTTTGTTAAAAAAACATGGAGAGAGCAAAACAGAAGAGGTGAAAATATTGTCAACAAATTCAAAAGCATCTCCAGAGTCATATGACAACCCTAAAACTCCCTCCATTGATGAAGAAACTGCAGCAGCAAAATCTCCAAAAGACGAAAATGATCGAAGTGACACAACAAACTCAGATCAGAAAACCTTAAAGAAGCCTGACAAAATCCTCCCTTGCCCTCGTTGTAATAGCATGGATACAAAATTCTGTTACTACAACAATTACAACGTTAACCAGCCCCGCCATTTTTGTAAGAACTGTCAGAGGTACTGGACTTGCGGCGGCACCATGAGGAACGTGCCAGTCGGAGCTGGTCGAAGAAAGCACAAAAGCTCGGCCTCTCATTGTCGTTATATGACCATTTCTGAAGCCCTTCATGCTGCTCAATTTGACTCTCCTGATGGAATTCACAATCCCACAAACAAGATTAATGGAAATGTTCTCAACTTTGGCTCAGATTCACCACTTTTTGAATCCATGGCTTCTGCTTTAAAATTTGCAGATCAAAAGGCTTGCAGAAGGGGAGAAAATGGAGATGATTGTTCTAGTGGATCTTCTGTTACAACTTCAAATTCAACGGCTGAATTACCGAAAATGCAGAATATTCATGCCTTCAATTCCCAAGCTCCGTTTTTGCCCACTGGGGTTGCTTGGCCATACCCTTGGAATTCTGCAGTTCCTGTGCCAGCCCTTTGCCCTCCAGGGTTACCGATGCCATTTTACCCTTCGCCTTATTGGAATTGTAGTGTTCCAGGTGCTTGGAGTTTTCCTTGGTTAACTCCTTTATCTAGTGAAAGATCTCCCGTCCCAAATTCCCCACATCTAGGAAAGCATCCAAGGGAAGAGGAATCAAGAAAGCCAAACAATATTGAAGATCAGGATCAAAAGAAACAGAATAATTCAGTTTTGATCCCTAAAACACTGAGAATTGACGACCCTGATGAAGCTGCGAAGAGTTCCATATGGGATACACTTGGGATTAAGAATGACTCCATCAACAGGGAAGGGCTTTTCAAAGCCTTCCAATCAAAGGGCGAAGAAAAGAATCGTAGAGTTGCTAACTCCCCCTTATTGCAAGCTAACCCTGCAGCTATGTCAAGGTCCCGTTGTTTCCAAGAAAGGGCTTAAAATTCAAATATCAAGAAAACAAATTAGCAAGGTTTTTGATAACTTTGCACTACATCAAAGTTGCCAATTATGGATTCCGTTGAAGGTGGTTCCCTTGAAGAAATCAACGTGTAGGACTGTATGTAATGTCTTGTAACATATTCATAGGAGTTTTTTTTTTTTGTTAGTGTGTGTGTGTTCTGGTTTCATGTACATACATAGTTCAATGTAAACTGACATTAGGGGTGCCAAAGCAAGAGAGTTTTGGATACACCAATAATTGTTCCAGATTTTCTGTGATGAAATAGGGTCTTTTCCATTTCTCCATCTGGTTTGAATAACATCAATGAACTTGTTCCAGCTTAAGAAATTTCTTTCCCGCCTATTTCCCATTCATGATTTCAATTCTCAAATAAATAAAAGTACGTACAAGGCTAATTCATGTCAATTATAAGACCATCACCCTCTTCATTCATGGTAATGCATACAATTATCGCAGAAAGATATGGGCTTTGACTCGGTCAGATAAATGGCTATCCAAGAGTACTGGACACCAACATTATCTATGAACGATTACTTCGTCTTTTGCCAAAGCTTACAACAACGTGGACTTGTCAATCGGGGCGGAGTGACATCGTGGGTCGTTGGGCCTGCACGTGTAATGAACCTGCTCTGATACCATCTTAAAGACTGAGATTCCACCTTAAAACCAATCGGTGCCAAGGGAAGCGGCCCAGGATCTTTATATATTATAGGCAAGGTTTGTCTATTTCCGATGTGCGATAATATCTCTAACATTAATATTGGGTCAATATGAATCAGAATAGCAAGAAAACTCCAAAAAACAAACAATGATGAATTATTTTCATAAATAATTTGGAAATAATATATTTCCTTTTTATTTTTTGATAGAATATCAAGTTCCAAGTGTTTAGGATTCCATTAAATCACAGGTGATATTTAATCAGAAAGATCTATCTTTTTATCAAGAACTGAACTAGATGAAGCTGTCCTCTTCTTATGTGGACAATTGGATTGCATTTTATAACCATTGCAATAAATCAACCAATACTGTGTTTATCTTTTCTTGGTGGAAACACAAAAAAAATCACAATATGTGTACCTGGTGGAATGGGCATTTTGGCAAATATAAAACATGTCAGATATTTTTAGTCAGTCAATAAATGTAAGCCACAATTTGCCTATAAAATGAGTTGTGCCGTGGACCAAAATGCACATGGTACCATACATGATAGATATATCCTTTTGGCAATTCTTGCCTTTTGCTTTCTTTCTTTTTTCTTTTTACCCTTTCATCTTTTCTTCGCCTTACAATTAATTGTACAATCTATTATTTAGTACTCATGACCTCACATAATAAATGTCGCATTTAACTTATCAATAATGCTTGTACTATATAAAATTGCGATACTTTTTTTTGACAGAAAAAAAAAAAAACTGCAACAATTATTTTGGTTTAAAGTGAGTATATCATTTGTAAAAAAAATAAAATGATTTGGTAGTTAGTTCCAAGTTGGGCATCCATCATTGATATAGGCCATTCCTTGCTCAAAAATATCTAACTATATTGCAAAGAAAATTTGTTGTATTTGCAACATTTACAACTGTTTATTAATCATGTGGATATCCTTGTTTGTGTGTCTATTTAAAGAAATCAATTTATGAGCCTTTTTTTTTTGAGAGGGGTAGCATTCATGTGGCAAATCTCATGTCTGGAGTAACATATCTTTTAGAAGCCTTTACAGCAAAAAAGACCTCAAGATTGATTTGAGATCTAAATTAGGCCTATGAAAGCCTTGCCAATTTTTGTGCATGTTATTGCCTGCATGTTTAGCCCATGGGGTATACTTGGTTGTCCTCTTACAAATTTATTGAAGGAACAAAGATGATATTTGTACCATAATGTTTTATTTTTTAGTTTACTATAAATCAGACACGAATAACCATGGGATTGGAGTTTTTTTTTTTTTTTAAGCATTGTTATTTTCTGATTTATGATCACTAAGATTATTACATTTTGGCAATATAATAAACTAGAATAAGCCCGTGTCCGAGGACACGTTTGTTTTTTTTTTCTTTAATTAAGCCCGTGTCCGATGACACCTTTTTTTTTTTAAGGGCAAAATGGGAAAGGGACAAATGTATGAGGGCAAAATGGGAAATTCGGCACATGAAACTGTTCATAGTACTGTAGATAGTGGATGTGTTATTTATACTATAGATATCCCAAATACGCTAAAAAGCTCTTGATCGATCGACATATGATGTTCCTTTCAATATAAGAGGACATGGGTTCGAACCCCATCAAATGCAATTTTAGCAGTTTGAAGTGTCACTCTTGTAATAAATTAAGTTATTTATCAATAAAATATTCCAAATACTACTTCATAAAGCTACATACACATATATTGGAACTCAAAAGTCAATCTTCCACTTGTTATTTAGTTTCATATGCTTAGTGCTTAAATCACTTACAATATAATAATGTCAAAATCCAAAACCAATTGCATTCTTTATGCCCTAGTGGAATTGACCTCTCATGAAGCAATTTTGACATATATATTTCACAATGTTGAACTTGAATCAATATCATATAATATTGACTTTGATTCTCCTCAAGCTCAGCTAAATCCCTTGATTCTGTGTTTTGTTCTTGTTCTAGTTCTAAGTAAGAAAAATGTGAGGTTTTTCTTACAATATGAAAAGGAATCTGAAACCAAACAATTGCTAAGTACCCAAATTAGTTAGACTTTAACCTAATACCGGCATAATTTCGCACTTGATTTACCAAATAATTTTTTTTAAGATTTATTATATTATAAAATTAAGAAGGAAAAGAAGATGATTTTTTGGTTGCATTATTGAAATGAGTGAGTGTGTAGAAAAAAAGGAGACCGAATACCAAAAGTTTTAGCATAAGAAAAAGAGACACATTTAAAAGTAAAGATAAGATAAAAATTAAAAAGTAACCCAAAAAGTCAATTCCGTTGATAAAAAGAAAACAAACCGGATTTTTATTTCTCCAATTTTCTTATCCCAATTTTCTAATATGATTTCATCTACAAAAATAAGTTTGGAATGTTTCTCTGAGTTTTGGGTAGCAACAACAGATTATAAAGCTAACATTGACAGATATATCCAAGTCCATATTAGGAAGCCACAGTCTTTAGGAATGCTCCTGCCCATCAGGTATTCTTTTTAAAATCATTGGATGCTACATCCTCCAGGTTCTTGTCCTCTACGGACATTCCCATAGGCTGACAGTTCAAGAAGATCCATATCACGCCCTGCATACATCAAAAACATAACATTTTTACATTAGCATTTGAATATGGTGATGATTTGTAGTAATGGTTATACTCCATCCGTCCCACTAAAAGTTAGGCTTTTATTTTGGACATGGGAATTAAGAAAAAACATTTCCACTTTAGTAGGAAAGTGTAATTTCTAGTGGGATACCCAAAGGGGTAATAAAGAGTGTAACTTTTAGTGGGACGGAGGGAGTAACTCCTACTCGACAAATTAATAGTTATAGTGATTACTACTGTATATGACGGGATTAAACAGTACCTGAAACCCGGCAGTAAGAGCTTTTTTGAATAAGATCAGCTCTGGACATCTCCGTACGATTCCCCTTGGATCTATTCACGGTTGCCTGCAGCAAGATGGACAGTAGTTCAAGCTTAGTACACAATGATGTACTGATCACGTTAGAGAGAACCGTAGGAGCTTTCTCTTATTTATTTCTTCCAACAAAAATGACCATTTTCTCTTGAAGAATCTCAAAGAAGGATTTTTTATGCATAAAAGATTTGATATGTTATGAAAACCTCCAGGCTCCAGAGATGCATTGGATCAAGCAGTAAATATTCGAGATGCTTTGGTTTAGTAGAGTTGAGTCATCATCAAGTATTTTGTTTAGTTTGGTCTATATCCAAAATGGTTATTTTCCTTTCCGACTCAATTTTTTTATGCTATCTCATCATTCTAAAAATCAATCAAAAAATAAAAAAACCAGCCTTCTGCACTGCATAAAGCTGCATATTTGACTATAAAAACAATCACTACGCTGGCTTGAGTAGTTTTGCTCAGTTATATTATGAAACGAAAGGAAATATAGATGGCAGTATACAGAAGATTATAAGCCTTGTATTAGTTGAACCCAAAATGATCCCATCTCTTAGTTGACACATCTCACTCATTGACGAGACGCAAAAGAGAACTCAAACAAGTACCAACTTAGTCCGAAAAAAGAGATGAGACTTCCACAGATCACAGTGCATTGTTGTTTCCTTATGCTATCACATACAACTTGTTCTGGAAATTACTAACTAGCACCAATATGACTAACATCTTTTAGGAGCATGTCAGCTATAGAAACACACACTTGTAGGCCACATTGGCAAATTGATCTACTAACAAATACTCCCTCTGTCCCAAAATGAATGTCCAAAAAAATTCAAATTTGCTCTTGATCAAGAGTAAATTTAAACATTCATTTTGGGACGGAGGGGGTAGGAAAACAAGGCTCATCAATTAATCGACAGAAGTTATCCAGTTTATCATCTGCAGCAAAGTGAATCCCTTATAAATATGTTGAAAACAGATAGCATGCGAAAAAAACAGTAGATGCTCCTCAACGTTTAGCTTCCTTATTTCACTTTGAATATCCCCATACTTCTTCAGTAGGCCACGACTTCTAAAGGGAAAATACCATGATGCTAGGTGATTATCTTAGATAGAAGAAAAGGAGTAGCAATTTAAGTCTCTCTCTGCTTGCAGCACCTAAATTAGCCACAATTCCAATTTCAGTGGTGGTCTAGGAAAGAAGAGAACTACCATAACAGAGTCAGAGAGAGATATACCCGATCAATTTTCTTTCTGGAAAAGAAGGGAGGAACATAAACTCTTACTTATATAGATTGATGGCCCAACAATTTTTCTTTCTGGAAAAGCCGTAAAGAACATAAATTCTATGGCATAATGCCAGAGGAGCGACACAATGGGTCGCCAAAAAGCTACCCATGGTCCAACATTGCTTTTCTGATCAGTTACTAGATAAGTAGGAACAAAAATAAAATATTTCAGTTCTCATAACTCAAAAGTTATCTATATTTCAAAAACTGATATTCATCTGCCTCCATTTGGCATCTCTCTTTCTGTCCCAGCTAGTACTGTTATCTTTCAGTCCACAGCGCCAGAAAAAAGTCTAAAATATTTCCCTCTGTATAGTCATCATCATTGCTCAGCAACTATTCCCCCACAAATAACCTCCAGTCCACGGCACCACAGTCATCTCTCAACCTGACTTCGAATTCAACTAACTCCAACGGTTTATTTGAGGTCAAAATCAGAGGTAACGGTAACTCAAAACAACGTAAACTGATAGATCTATGTTAAGGTACCAAACTCATCTAAAATTTTAAGTTGTTAAGAGGAGATACACATTGTATATTAATCTACCATTTCCCCTAAACCCACTCATACATGGAGAGATGAAAGATGCCTCACAAGTGGCATCACAAAACAAACAAGGTGAGAACAGAAGAAAAATTCAAGCAGGATGATTTGAACCCAAGTCGTTACCAAAAAGGAGCTTCGACACAACGTTATGTTATAAAGCCATCAAAAGGCTTATGCTAGATAAGAAAGGCCTAACAATGTATATGAAGTTACATGCCTAAGAAGCTTATTTTACAACTGACTTTTTTAAGAGGAGAACTTTAGTTTGGTTTGGTTCAGGATTGTGCTTAGCTTCGCAACCAGTATGACTGAAACAAGAACATCCACAATACCAATAAGTCACTATGCCCTTAAAATTAGTATGCTAGCAAAATCTCATCCACATGGATGACACCAATATGGCAAAAGAAATCAAGCACTTGAAAATGAAAAAAAACAGACCTTATTAAAATAAAAATAAAGATATGCTAATGCATATGCAATGGATGTTGACAAACCTGTAAAACCTGACAATTCTCCAGTGTGCTCTGACCACCCTGGAAAACACAATGCATAATTTCAGGCACATGTAAAAGTGAAAGACCAGAAAGATTATCAATTCCATTCTTGAAAGTTGCAAACTGAAGAATAAACTGATAACAGGGGCAACTTCAATATTATTCGAATCTGACCTAAATCAACTGCTCATACAATAATAGCACTTCTCTTAGTGTCATATCACTTAATTCATGGTGTCACTTCAACTCCGAAAGCTTGGGGTTGACATGGCTAACTGACTAACTCTACTACTGAAATCAACAAGCAACTGAGCAAGGAGCTGGCACCAGCAGGCACCGTACAGGCTAACACTTTAAGAATCATAGTAACTAGCATTCGAAATATGTTTCAGTCAAGGGACATGAGGATGATTATTGATTTCCCAATTGTTACACGAAGCTCACACAAAAAAAAATAATTTTTTTTTGAGAAAATGAATCAAATTGACTAAACCTTATGTAAAGAAAAGAAAAGAGCCCCACATAAAGGAACACCTTTCAAAGAGGTGTGTTTTCATGTACAGGGGTTAACATACACAAAAAAAAGCTCTATGCACGTATAAGTAGGGGTTGACCAATATCCCCATTCCCCAGCTCCAACATTCACATTGACAAGCTACTAAGAAAGACCCACATTAATAGATCCCAAATACACCTAAATCACTAAAGACCAGTGCATCAGTAATCATAAATAGTCCAATACTAAGCAATTTCCTAAAACAAAACACACATTAACCTTAAAATCAAGAGAGTCCTTTTTCCAAGTTCACATTAACCTACTAAACTAACCTGCAAATCCCAACAACAAACTATATTCAAAGAAATCCAATTTATTTGAAGTTAAGCATCAAATATATATAAAAAAACACAAATTATAAATAAAGTCATACTCTCTCTATCCCAAAATAAAAGTCGCACTTTCCATTTTAGTTCATTATAAATGTGTTTTCAAATAAAGAAAGCGACTTTGTGGAATTTTAACTTTACATGTACAAGCTAGTAAAACATCTTGAACGGTATTAACATAAGTACGAATATGGGCTAGTCCGGGCAAGGCCCAAGTGGATTGGGCCCTAAACATAATCCATCAAATCTCAGATACGAGGCAAGACCAGGGATTCCTCGTATTATCTAGCTCGGTATTACCTAGGCCGACCAAGGCCTAAACAAATGAAATAATAAAGGCCCAGCTCATGGGCCGAGGAGACTCCCCTCCAAGGCCGAGATACCCTCCCTTGGCAACGAGGAGTCTTCCTCGGCTGTCTTATCATGGCTCCTCAGCTATCTTATTTCTTTTCCGGCTCATCATATGCCGGCCAGACATTTATGACAAGGAAGGAGGCATCACGGCATAACGACAGAATGGTTGTTCATACAGTCCTAATCAAGCAAGGATACTAAAGCAGTTACAATCTCTCAAGGATTGTAATTTCCTGTGTTAATTCAAGTCAAATAAAGACTCCTCAACAGATATAATCCTCCTAGGATTATATCTTATCTCTTTACAGTCCAAGTTCGATATGGATTCTACATATCCGTTCCTATAAATATAAGCCATTATTTTCATATTTTGGTACGTTATCTCTTTGACTAGAAGCTCTGTCAATTTGATGTCTCTCTATACAAATCGTGAACTTACTCTAACGCCGGAGGGCCTTCGCCGGTGAAGCCCCGACTTAGTTTACGTTTTCTATCTTATTTTCAGGTTATTCAATCGCCGGAGTACAACTGACCGCTTGGATTTGGACTGATTCGATCTTTTTGGCAGCATCAGTTTGGTTCCATTGTCGGGAATCGAGTCAAAGACCCATTGATTAACTTGGAATTCACTCGCCTGAAGCTTTATTTTCGACCGGAAGTTTCTTATTTTGGCCGGAAATCGCAAAGCTTTGCCTGGAAATTGTTTTCGTGTGAAATCTGTTCTATTTGTTTTGGCCGGATTCTGCAAATTTTCGCATGGAAAAAATCGTTTTTGGCTGGAATTCTGGTGTTTGAACATTCGTAGTTGAATTCTGTTTGTGGCAAGTAAACCCTGTTTTACGTTTGGCCGGATAATTGTGATTTTGGCGGGAAAATCTTGTTTTGCTGGAAAAATTGTCCGTTTGGTAATTTGTGTCGCTTGCAATTTTGGTATCAATGGAAGACGGTAATTTTGCAAGTGTTACTAACGAGGAGGAGCGGACTCACGTGGACGAGATACCACCTAATACCGAGTTACCGCCTCCTCCACCTCTGAATGACGGGATACCTCCCCTCGGCATGACTCTCCGCTCTATGGGACAGCCAGCTGCCGAGGTAAACATGGAAAACCCTCCTCGTCGTCGTCCAAGAGGAAGACGAGCTTCGAGCAGACAGATGACGATGAACGCAGAAGCAGGACGAGCTGAGAACACTCGGCCCGCTGACCGACGTACACTGTTGTACCAACAAATGGGACGTTGCAACGTATCTATGAGACTCAGCACGCTTTGTTGCAATTGGATCCAGAAAACTCGATGGCCGAGTTCATAAGGCCTTCGAGATCAGGAAACTCTCGTGGTAGGGAAACTCAGGGTGAGAGACGAGGTAGTCAGAGGAGCCCTCCTCGTGGCCAAAATCCCCCTCCCCGTGAGCCTGCTGTACTACCTAAGCAGAACCTCCGAGATGCGCCTCGTCCTTGGTCAAACAACCATGCTAAAGAAAAGAGTATGGTAGACCTGAGAAGCCCCATAAATTCGAAGGAGCAGGAGGTAAACTCCGCCGACTTGCGAGCAAGGCTCAGTCTAGCACGGCGTTTATCCCCTCCTCGCCTTAACCTATCAACTCGTCACAGTCATCCCCCTCGGCATAACTCCCCTCATCCCAGAAATCACGCAAGGCCGAGGAGTCCTCAACCGTACAGAATGTTCCTCGGTCACCAATAGATGGAGCCGGGGAAGGATAAAACACCCTACAGACGAGGGGATAATCACCGAGATAATGAGGAGCACAGTAGGGTGAATGGTCACCCAAGAGAAAGGTCCCATCGTAGTTCCCACCGGAGTTCCCACCGAAGCACTCATTCCAGTACTAAAAAAGGGATTGATGCCAAAGAATTGCTACTCTTAAAAAAGAGAATCGACGATATGGAGCTGAAGAAAGAGGACGAGGAAGAAGATGACACTAGCGCAACCCGTCATTTTTCCCAAGAAATCAATGATGTCCCACCTAACCCTGCCTTTAAGGTCCCAAGTTTCGATAAGTATGCGGGAACCACCGACGCAAAGGACCACGTGCAAAGTTTCGAATCCACTATGGCCCTCCTCACCAAAGCAGATGACATTCTCTGCAAAGCTTTTGCGAGTACCTTCTCCGGAACAACATTGACCTGGTTCCGTGAGCTAAAAAAGGAAAGCATTAATAGCTAGAGAAATGTGAGGAGGAAGTTCCTGGATCACTTTGCCACGACAGGGAAAAGGAAGAAGAGACTAACCGACCTTGCTAACATCGAGCAAGGAAAGAATGAAACCACTCTGAGCTATTACAACAGGTTCGTGAGCCATCGGACCAAGTAGAAGAAAGCCTGACCGATAGGGAGGTGATCGTCTGCTTCAACTCCGGACTTAGATCCGGACAATTGATATATGAACTCTCCGCCAGAGAGCCCAAGTCTAAGTCAGACTTATTCAATGTGGCATATGCCATCGCCATGGCGGAAGAGAAAAGCAAGAAGAAGTCTGACAAGACAGAGACTGAAGAGACCGCAAACCACCCGTCCTCCAACGGAAACGGTTACAAGGGCAAAAACAGGACGAGGGGAACTGAAAAGACTGAGATCTTCGCTCCCCTTACCAAGCCAATCACTGAAATTATGCAATTGGTGAATCTTTCGAGCCCCCGTCCGCTCAGTGACCAACCAAAGTACTCACGTGACCCATCCAAGCACTGTGATTTCCACAAAGACTATGGTCACAACACTGGGAACTGTTTCGCCCTCAAGAAGATGATCCAGAAATGGGTTGATGAAGGCAAACTAGATCGCTATGTCTTGAAGAAGGACGACAAGCGAAAAAGGCAAGAAGCCAGTGAAGACAAGGATACGGATGAAGAAGAAGACATGCCTCCTAGGTAGAGCCGTCAAGTTGGGACGGTCTCGTCGGGACGTCCCGACCCGCAATAGATTTGGGACGGGATGGAACGGAGTATTTTAGTCCCGTCCCGTTCCCGTCGCGGGACAACATAGTGCGGTCCCGCCCATCCCGTTCCCGTCCCGCGACGTTCAAGTGTCCATAGCTTAAAACTCAACTTCTGTATTCAACTATTTCTTTTGCTGCTTTAAATTACATTAAAAGAGAATGAAATATTATTTTCTATCAGGTATGGAAAATGTGGAACAAAGGCAGGCCACTGGATGCAATGGATCCAGCCTTGGAGGAGTCAGCTAAAGTTGAAGAAGTCATAAGATGCATACACATGGGATTGTTATGCGTTCAGCATCAAGCTGAGGAGAGGTCGACAATGTCTCAAGTGATTTCTATGCTACAGGGCGATAGCATTTCATTACCCCAACCACATGACATGAGCCCGGTTTCTTTTCTGCGAGAAGTATCATAGGGCTAGGAATCACAGCAATTGCACCTAGTCAACGCTTATCCCTTCTGGTCAACGGGTTCCGCATTGTCCCGCGGGATCCCGCGTCTCGCAAATGGGACGAGATGGGACGGAGTATTTTAGTCCCGTCCCGTTTTGTCCCGTCCCGTCTCGTCCCGTTCCCGTCGTGGGACGATATAATTTTGTCCCGTCCCGTCCCGTATTCCCAAATTGACAGCTCTACTCCTAGGGCCAAACTCCATTAGTTCTCCTAAGCACAGTTCTGTCCGTCCTAGATATAGCCCCTCATCTCGTCAAACGGCCAAAACTCGGGGGCCAGCTATGACTTGAGACAAGGAGAGCTGCGGGACGTAGACGAACCAGTTGGAAGGGAGATACTAGATGGTCATAAAGATAACAATGAAATTCAAATTCAAATTTTAGCAAGAGCAGAGCACTTTCGTTAATTCTAGTTTTAGTCTATTTTTATGTAATAAGTTATCGTTGTTAGATGTTTTACTTTTCTAGCAAGGTAGGATTGTAATTTGATGTAATCGCTTCAATTTATGAAATTTACTTCAACATGCAAGTCAACTACCAAGTCAACACTTGAAGACGAGGAATCCTCCTCGGCCTTCAAAGGGGCAAGCTCCCTCCATTAATCACCCAAGACCCATGACCAAGCGAGTTTCTCGTCATCATGGATAGGTGAGACCAAAACGGTTTACGACCTATGTACGAGTCATCTTCCTCGTCATAGAGAGATGAAAAAAGAAGAAAGTCCAACGTCTGTACGAGGAAACACCTCGGCTTTAGCGACTAACGCAGCAAAACCGTTTACGACCTATGTACGAGTCATCTTTCTCGTCATAGAGAGATGAAAAAGAAGAAAGCCCAACGTTTGGACGAGGAAACACCTCGGCTCTAACGACTAACGTGGCAAAACTATCTAAGACCTATGTACGAGTCATCTTCCTCGTCATAGAGAGATAAAAAAGAAGAAAGCCCAACGTCTGGACGAGGAAACACCTCAGCTCTAACGAATAACGCGGCAAACCATCTAAAATTTATGTACGAGTCATCTTCCTCGGCATAAGTAGATGAAAAAGAAGAAAGCCCAACGTCACGACGAGGAAACCCCTCGGCTCTAACGACTAACGCGGCATCGGTCAAGACCAAGGAATCCACCTTGGTCTAATGACTCAAAACAGGCAAAATTGCCAAACATCTAGAATCGAGCTAGCTTCCCCGCTCTAGATTACCAAAGATACGAGGAAACCTTCCCCGGCTACGATAAATCTTGCGTATTGACTAAAAAATGCGACGCACATTCAACAATTCATGTATAGGAAGTGAAAGACGACGTGAATTAGAAGAAAGGGACATTTCGTTAAATATTCATAATAAATTACAACGCCCTATTCTATTACAACAAAATAAGAGAAAATCTTAAGTACGATTGCCGGTGAAAGGTTCCTCGAAGAACTCCATCGTCCCGGCATTAGCGTTCACCTCGGCTTCAATAGTGGGAAGGGTAATTACTGAGTTTGAGCATCAACTTGAGTCTCCTCATTGATCGGCTCCTCGGCACGAGCATCCCCCTCTTCCTCGACGCTAAGATCCTCGTCCTCATCCCTTGTAAGGATGCCATTAAGGTTTTGGGGATCGACAGGGGGAGGAACCCAGACAGGACGGCCAACCTCCTCATCAGCTTCAGCAATTAATCCCAAGGCATACTCTGAAAATGGGACAAGGTAATTGAGGGACCTGGCAGCCTTATCATATGAATCTTGAGTTATAAGCCGAGCAAGCATCTCCAGATCCAAGCCGAGGGAAGTGTCGGCCTTGATCCTTTGGGCTAGATGCAAATAGCCGGTTTGAAAACATGGTACTGCCTCCTGCCACGGTATCTCGAAGGCCTAAGCAATTTTTAGACTCGAAAAGAGCGTCCTCGATTTGTAAAGGCACGCCGGCCTCCACCTCCTTAAGTTGGGCTCCAGTCACCTCGGCCTCCTTAGACTTGGCTTTGAGCTCAGCATGGAGCCCCTCGACAATGGCCTGCCCGACCCTAGCATCCTCCTACTCGCACGTGCCTCCTCGGCTTCTTTCGCCTCGACTCGTCGCCCGCGCCGCTTCAAGCTCCTCCATCAACGCCTTCAACAAGCTACGCCTTAGCTTGCTTCTACTCGTTCTTCCTCACTTGGCCCTCAAGTTCTTTCATCTTGGCGTCCGTGGCCTTATTCTGGATGGCCTCATAGGCAGTAATTGTGTAAAGCTGCAGCAAAAGGTAAGGAATGTCAATAACACAACGACAAGACTAATGAAAACAAATTACGAGCTACGAGGAAGCATACCTCGGCAGCAAGAAGACCCTTTCTGTTGGCAATGCTCTCCTTATTTGGCTGGGTGGCTATCATATGATCAAGAGCGTCCTCGTCTATAGCCCAATGTAAGATGCCCGCCAAATCCGAGCTTGGACCCAAGATGAGCTAGCAAGTCTAAACCCTCATGGGATAAAGGGCCTACTTCCTTACCACCTTATCGCATCAAAGTGGTCGCTTCACCGTATGGGCGATGAAAGCTTTCCGGAGGAGGGGCCATGTCAAGAACGGCCTGGAAGAAGGCTCCTGGAGGATGGTTCAATGACGGGCGCTTGCTCGCTCGCCCGACCAAGTTGGTCTCTTCGGCTGAGGACTGGCCGGCCTCTCTACCTCCTCCGTCGGCAAGATCGTCGGGCCAACTTGGAGGTTATGCCCCTCTCGAGCTCGACTTTGTTGCCGGAGCGAGTCTCCTCGCCCTCCCCCAGTGGATCGATGGGTAGTGCGGCGGCTCTTTCTGTTTGGCAGAATCACTCGGCGCCCGATCGCACTCCTCTCGCCTTTCGATATGGCCGAGGAACGAGAAACCTTCCTCCTCTCGCTTTAATAAAGCCGTACTGGATCAAGTTTCTTTTGAGACATCCCTCCTTCCTGCTCGAGTGTTAAATCTGCAAAATACGAGGAAGGGTTAGTACATATTACGAGAAAGGAAAGGACACAAAATAAATGTGAGGGACGGGAAAGCTACAGCCGACGACGCCATCTTCGGCTAAACACTGATCGTTGCTCTGTTTGCAGGAATCACAATCAACATGGAAGACTAGGTCGGGATGTATCCTCCAATCGGAAAACCGGTTGCCCCTAGTGACGGAGATGAGAGGGACTATATTGCCGATAGGCCCTAGCATGATGCCGGCCTGGGCATAGTATCGAAAATCACTCTCCAAGGATGACTAGCTCAATATGCCTACCTCGGCAAATTGAGTCAACCTCTCTATGAGCTGGTTGCTCCACTCAGCTCTCCATATAACTTTGGGCAAACGAGGTTCCTCAGAAGGAGTTGGAAACTCCCAGCCCTGACGGCTCTCAACTCGAATGACGTGGTGGTTCCACCCAGCCACCTTGCTCGACATCGTAGAAATAAGTTTGGGACGGTTGGGGTCACTCCTGATCACGATCAACCGGGTATCAGACTTGTAGCTAATGGTGAAGAAATGATGAAAGGCTTCTTGGCAAGGTTCAAATCCTAGACTACGGCACAGGACGACGAAACCTACGAGAAATCTCACCGCATTAGCACCTAGCATGGTAGGGACAACCTGCATATCTTCCAAAATTCGTTTATGAACGGATCTAAGGGAAGGCGAAGTCCCTGTTGAAATTGTTTGTAAAAGAAATTGACGTGGTTAAGATTATAGTAAAAGTCCATAACTTCTGCTTCAGTCACGATAGGGGTCCAATGGGAATAACTTAAACTATACTGGTCCCTCGGCACCCCATACTTGGTATAAATCTCCTCAATCATTGGCTCACCGGCCTTAGCTGGTCTCGGCCTAGGATTTGAGGCCCTACCTCGGCTAGCTCTACCCCGGTTGGCTCTCCCTCGGCCCTAGTCTGTTCTCCCTCAACGAACGCGTCTACAATATTGGTCGAGGACGAGGGACTACTAGTGCTGGCGCCGCTTCCTCTTCCCGTCATATCTGCACAAACCAAGGAACACAAATCAACATAATCTTCCAAGGCATCCAGACGGGAAAGAGGAAGATTGCCCCTCCTCGTCGTCTACAATAAGGACGAGGAAGGGAGCCTTACCCGTCAACCGAGGACGACTAAGATGGTCCGACTTCAAGTAGAAGAGGACGATGTGGTCCATCATCTCGGCCCAGTCATGGACGATTACGATATTGGGGGACATGGAATTAACTCGGTCTATTCTCATCTTGTCCGGATAGCGTACATTTTCCCTCGGGCAACCATATCTCGTCAACATTTTCCCTATCTCCATCAAGGTCACCAACATCCATGGCCCCCTCTCCCGTCGGTAAACCCTAAGGGGGCGTTTGGTTCGTGGTAATTGACCATTCCGCGGCGAAATGGAATGGTCAATTCCGTTTGACCCATTCCAGCCCCGTGTTTGGTTTGCATTTTCCATGGCAATGGTATGGCAAATTCCTTTGAATGAAGGAATTGGTCATTCCTTCCAAATATGGAAGGAATGCTCAATTCCTTCATGAATGGAATTGTAAAAAAATTTTTTAAACAAAATACCCCCAAACTCAAATCACCCCTACCCCTTGCCTACCCACCCTCACCCCGCCCCTGCCCTACCCCACCCACCCACCCCCTGCCCTACCACCCCCCCCCCTCAAAAAAAAATTTAAAAGACTCCTGCATAACCCCCCTCCCCATCCAGCCCATGTTCCCCCCACCCCCCCTCCAAAAAAAAATTTAAAGCCCCCTGCCTACCCCCCCCCCCCATCCAACCCCTGCCTTACCACCCCCACCTACCCAACCCTCAACCCCCTCCAAAAAAAAAAAAAAAATTTAAAGACCCCTGCCTACCCCCCCCCCATCCAGCCCCTGCCTTACCACCCCCACCTATCCAACCCCCAACCCCCCCTCCAAAAAAATAAAAATTTAAAGACCCCGCCTACCCCCCCATCCAGCCCTCGCCCTACCACCTCCACCCCCACGAAAAAAAATTTATTTTTTACTCATTTTGCATACCCCTGCCTACCTACCCCATCCACCCACCCCGCCCTACCCCCCACCCAAAAAAAAATAATTTTTTAAAAGAAGGGTAAATTGGACATTTTATATGCTTTCATTCCATTTCTATAATTTGTATTTTCAAACCAAACATGATTTGCCAAGGAATTGAATGACAATTTCATTCCATTCCGTGCCAACCAAACGGAGGGGTTTGACCAGTTTTTTTCCATTCCAATTTCTTCATGAATTCAATTCCATTGACCATTCCATTCCTTTAATTTTTTTTCTCCCGAACCAAATGCCCTCTAAGGTTTCCCTTGTGGTAGCCATAAATTTCGCGAGGGTCATGTTCCCAAGAGCGGGTCATTGCTAACAGGGGACGAGGAGACAAGAATAGGTTCATGAAATTATTCAAGTTCAAAACTCAAGAAAAGCTTCGGAAGGACAACAATGGCGGCTTCAAAGAAAAATTCAAGCAAAACCCTAAAAAATGCAAATTAAAGACAAAAATCAGTAAAGGGAAAGAGCTTATACCTGTTTCTGATGAAGATGTATGAGAATCTACGAACCAATCAAACGTTTCTGGCAAATTTGGGCACGTACTATCAAGAACACGAAGTAGCTTTTGAATCTCAAGGGTTCGCTCCCAAATGCTCAAGATGATAAAAGGTTGAAATTGAAGGGGGACTTTGTTTTTTATAATCATCCAAACGGGTCGAACACGAAACGAAACGGTCCAAACGGGTATGGCGCCCCCAACATTTAATGCATTAGTGGGTTCCCAAGAGACGTGTCAGACGTCGTGCACCGTGCCCCATCATTGTACGAAGTAACCGATGGACAACTGAAGCGACACATTGCCACGTTGACGCCCTTTCATATTCGTATAGGCCGAGGTAAAGCATCACTTCCTACTCGGCATAGCCGAGCTAGGAAGTCGGGGGCCACTGAACGGTATAAACCTAAGTACGAATATTGGCTAGTCCGGGCAAGGCCCAAGTGGATTGGGCCCTAAACATAATCCATCAAATCTCAGATACGAGGCAAGACCTGTGATTCCTCGTATTATCTAGCTCGGTATTACCTAGGCCGACCAAGGCCTAAACAAATGAAATAATAAAGACCCAGCTCATGGGCCGAGGAGACTCCCCTCCAACGCCGAGATACCCGCTCTTGGCGACGAGGAGGCTTCCTCGGCTGTCATATCATCATGGCTCCTCAGCTATCTTATTCCTTTCCCGGCTCATCATATGCCGGCCAGGCATTTATGACGAGGAAGGAGGCATCACGGCATAACGACAGAATGGCTGTTCATACAGTCCTAATTAAGCAAGGATACTAAAGCAGTTACAATCTCTCTAGGATTGTAATTTCCTGTATTAATTCAAGTCAAATAAGAACTCTTCAACAGATATAATTTTAGGAGGATTATATCTTATCTCTTTACAGTCCAAGTTCGACATGGATTCTACATATCCATTCCTATAAATACAAGTCATTATTTTCATATTTTGGTACGTTATCTCTTTGACTCGAAGCTCTGTCAATTTGATTTCTCTCTGTACAAACCGTGAACTTACTCTCACGCGGATGGCCTTCGCCGGTTAAGCCCGGCTTAGTTTACGTTTTCTATCTTATTTTCGGTCTATTCAATCGCCGGAATACAATCGACCGCTTGGATTTGGGCTGATACGATCTTTTTTGCAGCATCACATCTTATTACTAAGGTTTCGACAAGTTAACTGCGACATTTATTATAGGACGGTGGAAATACATAGAAAAAAAAAAAAAAACAAACAAACAAAAGAGGATAAGGTGAAGGGAATACCTTGGAGTAAGGAATAATGTGGTCATAGTCATGGCAAAGACAACCAGGACAACCGACGAGCTTCCTGAATATATTGTTGCCAAGAGGGTCACGTCGCCACCTATCAGGGTCCCGACCTTTGATTTTTTCAGCCTTGTCCCAGCACTGCTGTTTCACGCTGTAGGGAAAGCTTCGAGGATTGTTGTTAGAGTAACGGGAGACCTCATCGGGAGTGATACGAAGGTCTCCAAAGAGAATAGGGTCATCGGCGGTGAATAAGGGGCGGTCGAGAACGGCGGCGGCGGAGGGAGGAGAGAATGGCCGTTCGGAGGGTTGGGATTGGCCTCTAGTTGGAGATGAGGGATAGTTCCTTGTTTTGCTTTCCCTACGCGGTCGCATCTTCTTGGCTGCCTTAATTCAACTGAATAATCCATTTGAGATTTCAGTGTACACTATCCAGGACTGGGAGTGTTTCTTCTGACGACGTCGTATGTCCAGGGCAGCAAATGTGTAATAGTGTCGCGAAAGTGCAAATAGAATTAGATAGTCACAACTTGACAATTATTCATGATTTTTAATAGGATAGCACATCTAAATTAGCACATCTAAAAAAAAAAAAAAGAGGATAAGGTGAAGGGAATACCTTGGAGTAAGGAATAATCGGATAACCCATTTAAACTCGCAAGTTATAACAAGTCGAATCGAGCCGGTAGTTAGCAAGTCGAATCCATCAGGTTTTCGAGTAAACAGGGGCCGATCCAAAGGGCGCGGCGACTCGCCCCACCGGCGAAAATGCGGTGGAAATTTTTTTTTCGCCCCCCATATTTTTTGTTATATATGTATATATATAATTAACTTCAAGATTAACACCAGTGAGTGGTGCAGTTCAGTGGTAGAAGGGTGAAGTTAAAGTCTTTGGTGTTTCCTTTTAAATCCATGTTCGAACCCTGCTACCTACATTTTCAATTAATTTTATTTGTCCTCCATCTTTGCTATTCTCTCTCTCTCCATTTCTTTCTCTTAACAGTTTTGTTTTTCTCTTTCTCCTAATTTCCTCACATTTTTTCAATCTTAATTAATTAGTTAGGCTTTTCCCATTTTTTTTGTTTTTGGTCTCACTTCCTATTATCCCAAGTTTAATTAGCAAATTTGAATTTCTTTTTTGTACGAGTAATATATTTTAATAAATTGTTTGCGTTAAATACTTCAACATTATTTCAATCGTTTTTTGAATTATTTACTTTTATCATTTTTGTTAACTAAAATACATTGTATTTTATGGATCCGACCCATTTTTTACTTGTCCGACCCGAAAAATTTTTTTCGGGGGCGCTGCCCCCGAACCCCCGTGTAATCTTGCCCCCCCCTCGAGCAATTCCTGGCTCCGCCCCTGCGAGTAAAGATCCCAAATTGATGACATCAAAATTTTTGGTTATTCTGGACAAACGGACATTTTAATGCCCTTTGATGTACAAAGGGCATTCTAGTCAAATCAGATGATACTTAACGTTCAAACGAATATTTCCTCAGAAGAAAAGGGTAAATTCGAATATGGTTATATACAGAGAAAATTATATATAGGGAACAAAATATTTCAACGCTGCCCTTGCCCGTCTCGTGTAAGTATACACGAGATGTAATCTATAATCTCGTGTATATGTACACGTGATGACTCGTGTACGCACACGAGATGTCTCGTGTACATATACACGAGATTATAGATTACATCTCGTGTATATGTACACGTGATAACTCGTGTACGCACACGAGATGTCTCGTGTACATATACATGAGATTATAGATGATATCTTGTGTATACTTACACGAAATAGTGTCTGAACCTGCATTTTCACAACAGCAATAGCAAAAGCAACAAGAAACAGAACTAGAACTGAAATTTGATTCTTAATATGATAGCACATCTAAATTAGCTATTTAGCATCTGGCAAATATGAACAATGTAAAGAAAAAGAGTGGACACTGGGAATCTCGTATGAACTCACACGAGACACATCTCGTGTGAACTCACACGAGACTCATCTCGTGTGAACTCACACGAGACTCATCTCGTATGAACTCACACGAGATGTGTCTCGTGTGAGTTCATACGAGATGAGTCTCGTATGAGTTCATACGATAGGTTAAAATTAGGTTTAATCTTTATAGGCACGGTGCTAGAAGAAGCTCCGACGGCGATGGCAGTGGCGGTAGCGGCGGCGCCAGCTCCGACAGGGACCTTCGAAATTTTTACTCTAGCCATTTTCGTTGTCGTCGTCGTCGTCAATCGTCGTCGTAAGAGAGAGACCGGAAAGAGGGAAAATTGAATGAGTGAATTAAAAAAATTAGGTATATAAAAGGCTATTTTAGTAATTTACTTACTTCCCTGAAAATTTCGTTCCTTGTATTTAGTATTTGCCTAGAATTAGATAGTCACAACTTGACATTATTCATGATTTTTTCTTGATCGTGTCAAGTTGGTATAAAAATTAATATGTAGTTATCTTCTTTTTCAAAAAACAATCAAATAAAACATTAATTGCATTAATAAAATTTTAAAAGATGATTCGCCGTAGAGACTCATTCCAAAGATAAATATTTTTATAGTGACGAACATCGCCAACAATTTGTCTGTCACAATAAAAATTCTAATACATCGTGATTAAATTTATCTGATCCTAAACAAAATCTCCGATCAAATCCCTTAAAAACAGTGACTTGTGACACACAAAAGATTCTCCAATTTACACTTGGACATGGCCTAAAACTAGCCTTCAAAAAATCCCCAAACGAGAACAATTTGGCGTTGAAGACATGACAAAATTTTGGGTAAACAAGAAATGCCCAATCAAGTATCGCAAGTATTTTGCATCAATGAAAACAAATAAAATACAAAAGCTCTCAACTTGGAGAGAATGCAAACACTCTCGACATATGAGAGAAGACAAATGCTCTCGTCAAAGGAAAGAAATCAAATAATATAACAAAAAGTAAGGCAAAGACTTATAAAACTGAAAAAAGATGAATATCAAATTATTTTTGTGGTGAGACGATTTATTGACGTTGGAATGTCTTCGAAAATTGTGATTACATGGAACAAATCTCCTCTTCATGAAATTCATGAAAGTTATGAGTAGCACCAATCAATTTATTGATGAAAAGTAAGAATTTTCTCCTAATTTAAACATTAATTATTGAATAATGTTTAAATTAAGAGTTTTAGAAGAACAAAACCAAACAAACGAAAGGAAACGATGTCGAAATCAAACGAGGGAGAAAGAAGAAGATTCTACAACAAAAAAAATTAACTCTAATTTTGTCAATGGGGGAAAAAAAAGAATTCTATTGCATTTTTCCTTTTATTCCAAATGGGGCAAATTTCAACAAATTGTAATAAATCCCCAAATTTTTTTTTATAATTTTTGCACTAGATTTTTTTTTACATTTTTAAGATCAAGTGGGGCAATTAACCCCTTTTGTCCCTTGGTAGATCCACCAATGGTTTACATCGACAATTATGAGGAAATACTCCCCCGGCCTCAATAAACTACTTTTACTTTACACGTATTATTATGAAAGTAGTTGAAGTAGTTAATTGTATTATGAAAGTAGTTGAAGTAGGTAATTGTCTGGATTTTATAATTAAAACACGTTAAATTACTAGCTTATCCTCATATTTTTATGTGTAATAACTAATATTCCCTCCCTCCCGAACCTAAGTGCACACTTTGATTTTTCACGTAAATTAAGGAGAGAGTATTATATTGAAAGTGTTATGAGTGTGAAAGTAAAATAGGAGAGAGAATGAGTGGATGAAATAGTAAATTACTAAATTATAATAGTGTTGTGAGTATTAAAATAAGAGCATCCACAATGGTAAGAATTTTTTTCATAGCTTTTTTGCAATTCTTAAGTGACACATCAAAAACAACTCAAAAACAAAAACCTCCAAGCTTTTTTCACAACAGTAGAGCTTTTTCATCAACTTTTTAATGGCCCCCACATCCAAAATTAAATTATTTTCTTGCATTTTTCTATGAATTTCAATTTAATACCCATTGTGGATGCTCTAAGGAAAATATTAAGAAAAATAAAAATTATTATTTTATTTAATGTTCAACATTGGGAAATGGTTAAAATTATTGTAAAGAGCTCCTAGAGAGGAGTTGGTCTTATAAAAAACTAGTTTTTTCTTAAGATAAGAAAAAGCGTGTTTTCAAAATAAACGGTGGCAATTTTGTAATTACTGGCAATCATGTTCAAAATAAACGGTGGCATTTTCGTAATTAATGGTTCCCCCGTTTATGCCAGTGCCTGTTTAACAAACTGCCAGTGTGAAAAAGTGCCAGTGCATATGTAACAAAGTGCCAGCGAAAAAAGTGTCAGTACCAGTTGTGAGGACCCCGACCCGGAACCTACACGTGTCCCGAGCTGGAGCGTCCTCAAACTAACCCAAATTTCCTTAACTTTTAAAACTTTGATTTAACTTTCAAATATAAACATAATTGTCATAACCATTTCAAAATAACTCTACACCTTTCCACAATGGAGAAAGAGTTGACCAACTTTGAAAGTAAGAAACTGTTTTAGTTACAAAAAGACATCGGTTATAACATAAAATTAAGGTTTATAAATACAACTTCATAAATGAATTATACCCAAAATATACTTTCTATGCCAACCTATTCATACCCCGACAATTCTCAAAATCACTTCCAAACTCCTCACCGCCCTTACTTGGCCGGTCCGCCTGTCTCGAAATCTAAAAACATTAAAGGGAGATGGGTGAGAATAAATCTCAGCAAGCTATTATGAATGCAACAATATGCCAAGTAAAATGCAACACATAACAAGTTGCATATAACACATTGGAAAAGCTGTAAACACCTTACATTACCTTGGTTTACCTTTTCTCGTCTGAACAATAGTCGTACAACATTGGGTATAATAATACTCCAATCTTAAGTGAGCTGCTTAAGCAATACTCACATCTTATAAGACCCGTTTTTCAGGGAACCAAATAAGATAGTAGCAACTCTGTAAGGCTTTTGGCTCAATACAGATGCTATACCCCAATCATGGCCGCGAAGGGGACAGTCCACAGATATAACATAATTCGATCACATTAGGTCACACTTCCATAATTGATCGTATTATGTTATACCCCCAATATCAGCTGATTAACACATTATCAAGCACATAATAGTCACTTGAAATATAATCCACAAACGGGATAAGCAATATAGCCACATGGTAAAATATACTCATGTTCAACAAATCTTATAGTGTAACATTTATTTAAAACACTATGCATAAATAAGCAATATAACCACATGGTAAAGTATACTCATGTTCAACCAATAATCAGAGTGCAACGTTTATGTAATACACTAAGCATAATACAATCCATAAATATGTACTCAAGTAAGATAATGAGATATCATCAACCCATCTTACTTAGTCATTATACAACAATATATGATCTCTATAAGAATCCAAGTTAAATCTACCAAGTTGGAGTCACATTTAATAAACTGTCAAATGATTTCTAAGTCGAAGATAGAGTGCTTCCGTAGTTCCATTTTAATCCATTTAAGGTATCCTCAAGTGGCTCAAGTGTTCTACTTATAACTTAAGTTAAAAGGGATTAATTCATATCTGGTTTGGATTAGGTTCCACTAATTTATAATGGTTAGGAATCACACCACTAGGTTGTTGGTGAAAATCAAGCAAGAAAAGTATCTAAGGAGGATTCGGCACCACGGGCGATCGCCCATGTCACTGGGCGACCGCCCAAGTGAGTGTTCTCAAGTAACCAAGTTTCGCCCTCTTGGGCGGCCGCTCAAGCCCATCGCGGGCGACCGCCCAAGCCCATTTCCAAAGACTACCCAGATTTCTAACCCCTTTTTACATGGTTTCTTTTTCCTTGAATAATCCTTATTTTCATGAACACCAAAGAGGATTTCTAACTTTACCATTTCTCATCCTAAATCATTTAAACCCCAAAATAATATAAACTTAATTTATTCACCACAAGATTTCCAATCCATTTTACTAACACATTTCAAGTTCAATATTCTAAACTAATTCCACCCATTTCTTACACTCTAAATTCACTTCCATGAACAATAATATCATCCCATGTCATTTACCCATTTTTCAACTTCAAAGAGGCTTCCAAAACATAAAACAACTATCACAACAACAACATCAACAATAAGTAGTTCATGAACATTTAGAGAAAGGGAAATCATAACAACTCACCTTAGGAAATAAGAGGTGGATTAAGGATTTTCTTGGCTTGATCAACTCTCCTAGATGCACCAATCACAAAAGTACTCTTGGATTGAAAAATGGAAAAGAAATGAGTTTGCTAGTAATTTGGAAGGAATACTTCCATGGGAGATTTTCTATGAGGTTTTTGCTAGGAGAAGTATGAAGAAAATGAGGAGGATTGTACTTGGTAGAATTTTTGGAAAACAAGGCTTTCAAGTAAAGCTTCCATGGATGATTCCTTTGGAGAAGGAAGAAGAAGAAAATGAAGGAGAATAATGAGGAGGATGGGTATGGGAGGAGTATGGGGAAAGATAAAGGAGTATGAGAAGAGTGGGGGGTTTTGACTAAAGGGAGGCAAGGTGAGGGAATTAAGGGGAGGTGATGGCCCCCTATCCCCAAATAAATCAAGACTTTCACCTCCACACTCAAACTCATTTAAAATTAAAGAGAAGAAATTTAATCCTTTACTTCCTTTCTACTACTCACATTTTATTTGTTTTATCCATTTTCTATTATTATACTTCTCCCAAAATGCTTTATTTTAATTCCTTGAAATCCTAAGGATTCTAAATTATTTCCCAACCATCTCATCTTAATATTAAGAAATTAAGGACATAAAATGAACACATAATATTAACAATAATATTAAGATCAAATAATATGATACTAAAATTGTGCCTAGGATTGGGGTCGTTACACTCACTCCCCCTTAAAGAAAATTCGTCCCGAATTTTTAAAAAGAATTACCTAATTGTTCAACCAGCCTCGGTTACTTATGTATACCTCAGACTCCAATTCCCAAATAGTCTCTTCAATGTTGTGATTCTTTCCCACGATTTCTAATTCCATTAATAATACGATATTACAACTTAATGTTCCAAGAATACCACACAGATATCACTAACCCGAATTTTCACGACCTCAATAAAAATACAAATAAATAAAAGTATTACAACTTATGTCTCCAAATACATTACGATGTTACCTTTAAAACTTCAAATACTCTATAAGCTGCTCCAAGCCAGTCTCTAAGTCAAATCACCAACCCTTTCTAAAACTTCAAATGGATTAACAAACTTTGGCGCCAATTTACCTTAGGCCTTGCTTCACTAACCTCACCCCAACAAATTAGAGATCGATATTTTCTTCCCGAACCACACCTCATAAGGTTTTATCTCAATGCTAGAATGATAACTGATATTATACATACCCAACCACTGGTAACCATACTTCCTATCGGCTACTAACATTCATTGTACATGCCCGTATCATATCCTCAGCAATAAATAACGATTCCTCAAATTTTTCACAAAGTTAAACTTAATAGCATTCATACATTTCAAAAGGACCTTCCCCAATTGATGTTTATCCAATCCATTTAATACTATGGGATTTATACCATCAAACTATCCCCTAACATATATGAGGACTTGATCAAAGAATCTCATCACTATATTCCTATATAATGAGTAGGAACTACAACTCAACTTTCTATAAACAAAACAACATACCCTTTTTACTTCCAAGATAACTCAATCACAAAATCCATCGTGATAATACTCTCAAGTTCAATTTAGAACTCTAAATGTTCTAACAAATCTTCCAACGTCAAAATTCTATTTCCACATTTGTGCTCAAACCACCTTATGTCTCGACTCACTTGAAACGAGTTAGTTCAATTATCTTATCCGCAGTTCTCATAATACAACATTAAACAATTGCTCATGGAATAATGAATATGGACATGCTAATAAGACCCTGATTCCACGAACGGAATACTGGTCAACTATATATCACGATTCAATGTTCCAATTATGTTCAGTTCCAGTGACAGATCAATATTCAAATTAAATGGTTGGCCGCCCACAACGGAGCCGATCCAACTCCAATACAAAAACCAAGTCTACTGCGACCGTCACATTAATAACCCCACAATTTATCAAATCATTTCGATCAAAACTTTAATACAATTAATCATTATAGGGGAACTAGGTTGCCTTTCTACTTGTTTCTGTACAAATTATATCTTTAGAACATCAAGTCTTTCTAAAAATTACAACATCTTTCAGAATTTCAAAGGATAGATAAAAAGAGATCCAATGAGACTAGAATGGTTTATTTATTTAAAACTGTCCCATACCAGTTTTAATTAACTAAACCACTCACAATTTTAAGAAATTTTCAAAAGATTGATAAGCTAACAAAAATAACTCGAGTGATTTAATTATCTATAACCGTCCCATACCAGTGGTAGATAGTTAAATTACTCACAGATTTTAATGTACATAAAAACGGTTTACTAACCTTATTAAATCAACTATCCCCGAAGGGCACAATTGCTCATACCGAAGTTCAATATACAATCCAAAGTTATAAAACACATTTAAAACAATCCTAACATAATATTCTTGTTTGACTTCTATTTATAGTATGGCCATCACTCATAATATTTCTACTTAGTTAAATTCTCTATAAGAAAACACAATCTCGTAATACTATTACTATCTCCGATAAGTAACACTAAAACATTCATTAAGATTATAAACTTGGTAAAGCATCCTCAATTCAATAATTCCTCAAGTTGAATATTCAACACTTTTACTTAATTTGAGTCATCTATTCCCTACCTTTGATATTAGTATTGTACTTAGTAACAACGTATTACATACATCAAGTTTCCGATCAATTTCCATGATCTCCTAATAAGAAACTAAAATGGGAACTCACATAGGTCAATCATCCCCAAATTGCGATTAAACAGTGTAAACTAACTTACCTCTCGATACCCATCAACAACTCAAAAATCCGCATAACACCAATACCTTCCTAAGCATCACACCAATCTCTCACATGAGTCACACAACTAAGTCAACATATAGGGTGTAATCATCCTAAAGTATCCCACCTTCCAATAAGATTTATCCTCATTCTATATTCTCAACTAGTGATAATCGTTTCTCAAAACAAACCATATACGTACATTACCAATTCCTGAAGTTGATCCTATAAGTCACCAATAACTATATCTATTATACTTCTTCACATTTACCCTATTTACCTCTCCATAACTAATACACACCCATAAATCAAAACGTTCATACTAGATACAAAGGTTGTCTTAAGTATATCCTTAAAGCAATTATTCACTGTAATTGTAACACTCCGAAAGATTCCACTAATAACCATTGAGTATTCTACTAGTTTCTGAAATCAGTCATACAAATCATCAACAAGGGATAACGAATACTTATTCTTCACAGTTACCTATTTGAGATCTCTCTAATCTATAAATAACCACCAAGTATCATCTTTTCTAAATATAGTACTAATTTATCCTTACGGAGAATCGCTAAGCTAATTATCTTCTTTATCAAATAATTTCCCAAGTTGAGTCATCAATTTCATTATCCCAATTAGTGTCCTCTATCTAGGAATCCGAATACCAAAATAGTACCTTATAGCAACTCAAAGCCTCAATATCCTGGTATGATACCTGATGAAAACCCATTTTGAAACTCACATGGGAAATACCACTTAGTCAACTTATAGGGTGATATCACCTACAAGAATATCTGATTCCTTATTCAAATTAGTAGCAAGAATACAATCAATCTCTCATTAGAGAATATACTTATAGCACATAAGGCAATATATATGTCAGTTCTATAAGGACTCGTACTCGCGATATCTTATAAACCATATAATCCAACTTAGACTATTACTTTTAATACTAGTCTCATATATCTAGTCTCCACCACGAGACACCAATGTATAAATACTCACGCAAGTTACACAACCATAAAACACTCTTAATTAGGCCGTATACTTAACCTCAACTAAGAGTTCACCAATTTATTTACCACCTAAGATACGAGATAATTCAAGTGTCTTTTACTCAAATATAACACATAACCCAATTGACCTTCACATTCCTTAGGCCCTACTTTTGACATTTACGCATATATGACATAATATCAATAAATAACTTATCCGCCTCAACTACACACGGAGGCAAATCAAACATAGATAGGGAGACTCGCTTCTTGCGACAGTCCTCCCCAACCACAATTGTAACGACCCCAACCCTAGGCACTAATTTTAAATATTATATTATATGCTTCAAATATTTATGTTAACTTATGTGTTCAATTATGTCTTTAAATTCTTAAATTAAGATAAATTGGGTGAGAAGTAAATTTAGAATCTTTTATGAAACTATTAGACATTAAATAAAGAAACTTGGAGAAATAATAAAAATGGGAATATGCTAAATAGTACAAGGAGGTAATTGGGTAGGATGAATTATTTAAGATAAGGATTTATTTTTAAAAATGAGTTAGGGTGAAAGCCTTGGTTTATTTTTGAAGGGGGCCAATTGTATTACTCCCTCCTATGCATGCCAAGTGTCCCCTCTCCTCTCCTCCATACTCCCTCCATCCGCCCCCCCCCCTCAATCACTCTCCTCACTTTTCCCCTACTCCCTCTTACCTCCTCCCTCACTCTTCTTCATCCTTCTTTCTTATCATTCTCCATGGGAGAACCCTAGTGGAAGCTCTCAACCCAAGCTTTGAAGCCAAGCTATTCTTCCACCATTTTCAAGTCCAAGGGTAGTTTTGAAGATGGATCATCTAGGAGAGTCCATCAAGTGAGAAAGATCAACCTTCCATATTGAAACCCTAAGGTGAGTTATTATGACTTCCTTTCTTTGTATGCTCATCAATGATTTGATGTTGTGATTGTTATTGTAATGGTTGTTAATGCTTTAGAAACCTTCTTGAAAGTTGAAGAATTGATTTATGAAATGGGTGGAGTTAAATTAGGAGATTTAGCTTGAAATGAGATAATGAAATGGTTGGGAACTTTAAAGAGTTGAGTGCTTGGTTAATGATATGGAAAGAGGTTAATGTTCTTGGAAGATGATCTAGGATGTAATAAATGGATGGAGATAGATTAATGGGATAAACTTGAATGAGGTAGTGAAATGGGTGGAAGACTTGGTGATAAATAATTTAGATCTACATGATCTTGGGTTTAGATGAATTAAGATGAGTTATGTAAGGTCAGAATCCTCCTCGGTGTTCTTAAGATTAGGGTGGATGAAAAGAAAAGGAATTGAAGTTAAGAAGAAAAAGATAGAAATAAATTTGAGCCGGAAATCGCCTCGGGCGGTCGCCCACGGGGCTCGGGCGGCCGCCCATCACACCCGAAATCACCATTTGCTTGAAAACCCTCGGGCGGTCGCCCAAGAGGCCTGGGCGGTCGCCCAAGACCCCGTAAACTTGAATTCAAATCGAACCGTAAATTGTGTAGTAACCTTGTTTGGTCCCTTATAGATTGTGACTCCCACTTAGTAAATTGAGCTTCGAACCTTCATAGAGGCTTTGTCTTATTGAATAATGAAAATGTAGGAATGGTTTACGATGCATAGTGGCCTTACTTACTCCATATCTTTGGTGAGTAGTTCGAATTGGTGTAGAAGCTATAGGTTTCACTATTAAGCTAATTGGTAACGGGTATGTACTCACCTTGTGGCATCGTGTCCAAGTTGGTGAATTATTGATTATATGGTTATCTTAATGTCCTAAAGTATGGACTATTTGGCAAGTTGTTATGTGGCATCCCATTGTGTGGATTATGTGTTATATGGTGGTGTGACATCCCAATTGTGGATTATGTGGCATGTTGATTATATTGTTATTCCAATATGTGGATATGTTTATTACGTCGTATGGTTATCCCATTTGCGGATTTATTTGTTATCATTCATATGTATTGATGATACTATGCATAGTGTATTAAATGGTTGTTGCATTATGGTATTGAATTGGCATGAGTATACATTACCATGTTGTTATATGATTATTCCATTTTGTGGATTATAATTCAAGTATCTATTATGTGCTTGAGCCGTGTTTATGTTCGGGCGGGTATGATGGAAGTCAATCAATTATTGATTTGTTCAATAAGCGATTGAAGGTTCATCATACCGGTGACCCTTCCCCACTCTGTGGCCACGGAGCGGGCCGTGCTAACGACCGTATTGACCCAAAAAGCTTTACTGCACTGTTGCGATCGTTGTAAGGAGGACGACATTATTGTTGGATACTCTAATATAGGTATCCTTTCTTATATGGATGGTCTCGGGGTATGAGTCCTATAAGAGGTGAATGTGCTGGAGGCAATTCACCAAAGAGTGGAGTTTTACTCCCACGTTGTACGACTTATTGTTCAGACGGGAAAAGGTAAAATGAGGTAACGTAAGGTGTTTACCGCTTTCATAATGTGTTAAGTGTTGCCATGCTATGTGTCGCATCTTGTATGGCATCTTGCTGCATCCATAATAGCTCATTGAGATTTATTCTCACCCCTCTCCCTTTACTGTTTTAGATCCCGAAACAGGTGGACCGGCCGAGTAAGGGCGGAAAGGAGCTGGATGTGGTATTTTGGGTTTGTTGGGTACGTATAGGTTGGCGTAGAAATTGTGTATTGTATAATTCTTTTAAAGGGTTTGTATTTATAAACTCTAATCTTATTTTATATTCAACATCTTTTTGTAAATCATTTATTACTTTCGGAGTTGGTCAACTCTTTCCCCAGCCAGAAAGGAGTAGAGTTATTATGAAACGGGTAATGTAATCGGTGTAGCGTTTGAAAGTTAAATCAAAGTTTTTAAAAGTTTAGGATATTTGGGTTAGCTGAGGACGCTCCAACTCGGGACACGTGTAGGTTCCGGCCTGGGGTCCTCAGCTGGTATCGAGCCTGTTAGAGTTCTCGCAGAGTCTAGCCGAGCGAGAGTGTGATAACCGACGTCGAGGGTTTAATGCAGGAAATCGTTATATAACAGAAAAGGATAATGACCAACCAAAGGAATCAAGGAAAGGTGAGTTATGGAAAGATAGATTCCTCCACCATCATTTGAGGTATTTTACCTGTCTCAGGAGTTAGGATTCATCCTTTCATAAATCTTCGTTTATTCGTTCTCAGGTGGCATTACATTTCATCTTTTATTTGCATAATTGGCCTAAAAGTTGCCTTATGTGTTGGAGGTTCTATTCCTACGGGAGAGTACCTTGAATCATTATTGTTTATCATGGTGATTGTGATTTGGGAGGACTGTCGCAAGAAGCGAGTCTCCTTATCGATGTTTGATTTGCCTCCGTGTGTAGTCGAGGCGGATGAGTCATTACTTGCTATTATATCATATATGCATAAATGTCGAAAGTATGGCCTAAGGAATGTGAAGGTTATTTGAGTTGTGTGTTATCTTTAATTTAAAAGAACCTTGAGTTATCTCATGTACGGTGGTAAATGAATTGGTGAACTCTTAGTTTAGAGTTGGTCTATGGCCTAATTAAGAGTGGTTTATGGTTGTATAACTTGCGTAAGTATTTATACAGTGGTGTCTCGTGGTGGAGACTAGATATATGAGACTAGTATTGAAAGTGATAGTCTAAGTGAGATTATATGAGTTATAAAATGTCGCGAGTAAGAGATCTTATGGAACTAATATATCTTTGTCTTAGGTGCTATAAGTATTCTCTAAGGAGAGATTGATCGAATTTTTGCTACTAAATTGAATAGGAAATCAGATATTTTTGTAAGTAATATCACCCTATAAGTTGACTAAGTGGTGTTTTCTATGTAAGTTTCAAATGGGGTTTCATCAGGTATCATACCCGGATATTGAGATTTTAAGTTGCTATAAAGTACTATTTTGGTATTCGGATTCCTAGATAGAGGACACTAATTGGGATGATGGACTTGATGATTCATCTTGGGAAAGTAATTGATAAAGAAGATAATTAGTTTAGCGACTCTTCGTAAGGATAAATTAGTACTATATTTAGAAAAGATGATACTTGGTGGATAATTGTAGATTATGGAGATCTCAAATTAGTAACTGTGAGGAATAAGTATTCGTTATCACTTGTTGATGATTTGTATGACTGATTTTAGAAACTAGTAGGATACTCAATGGTTATTAGTTGAATTTTTCGAGTGTTACAATTTCAGTGAAAATTTGTTCTGAGGATATACTTAAGACAACAATTGTATTTAATATGACCGTTTTGATTTGTGGATTGTGTATTAGTTATGGGAAAGTAAATAGAGTAAATGCGAAGAAGTATAATAGATGTAATTATTGGTGACTTGTAGGACCAACTTCAGGAATTGGTAAAATATGTGTATGGGTTGTTTTGAGAGATGATTATCATTAGTGGAGAAAATAAAATGAGGATAAATCTTATTGGAAGGCAGGATACTTTAGGATGATTATACCCTATAGACCGACTTAGTTGCGTGACTCATATGAGAAATTTGTGTGATGTTTGGTAGGTATGGGCGTTATGTGAATTTTGAGTTGTTGATGGTTATCGAGAGGTAAGTTAGTTACAGTACTATTGAGGTGTAATCGCAATTTGAGGATGATTTACCTAGTTTATAATCTTAATGATTGTTTTAGTGTTATTTATCGGGATAGTATTAGTATTGCAAGATTTTGTTTTCTTATAAAGAATTTAACTAAGTATAAATATTATGAGTGGTGGCTATACTATAAATAGAGGTCGAACAAGAATATCATGTTAAAAAATTGTTTTAAATGTGTTTTAGAACTTGGGATTTTATATCGGACATCTGTGTGAGTATTTGTGCCCTTCGGGGATAGTATGATTTAATAAGGTCAGTAAATCGTTTTTGTGTAAATTAAAATCTGTGAAGTAATTTGACTATCTACCGCTGGTATGGGACGGTTGTAGATAATTAAATCACTCGAGTTATTTTTGTTAGCTTATCAATCCTTTGAAATTTCTGAGTGGTTTAGTTAATTAAAACTGGTATGGGCTGGTTTTAAAGAAGTAAACCATTCGGGTCTCTTTGGATCTCTTCTTATGTTATCATTTGAAATTCTGGAAAATGTTGTAAATTTTCGAAAGACATGTTACTTTAAAGTTATAGTTCGTACAGAAGCAAGTAGAAAAGCACCCTAGTCCCCCTATAGTGATTAATTGTATTAAAAGTTTTGATCCGAGAAATAATTGATAAATTGTGGAGTTATTAATGTGGAAGTCGCAGTAGACTCGGTTGTTGTTATGGAGTTGGATCGGCTCCGTTGTGGGCGACCAACCATTCAATTTAAATATTGAATTGTCACTAGTCCTGAACATAATTGGAACATTGAATGGTGATAATAGAATGTTGTCGTTAGAAGATTAATTAAAATATTTAGAGTTCTAGATTGAACTTGAGAGTATTATCACTATAAAATTTTTGATTAAGTTACCTTGGAAGTAAAAAGTAGTATGTTGTTTTGTTTATAGAAAGTTGATTGTATTTTCCACTCATTGTATATGTTTATAAGTGATACAATTCTTTGATCAAGTCCTCACATATGTTAGGGATCGTTTAGTTGTATAAACCCCTAGTATTAAAATGGATTGGATAGACCTCATTTGGGAAAGTCCTTTTGGAATGTAGGAATGTTATTGAGTTTAACCTTGTGAAAATTGAGGAATCATTACGTATTGTTGAGGATATGCTACGGGCATGTACAATGGACTTTGGTAGTCGATAGGTCGTATGATTACCAGTGGTTGGATGCGTATGATAGCAGTTATTATTCTAACTTTGAGATAAACCGTATGAGGCGTTGTTAGGGAAGAAAATATCGATCTCTAATTTGTTGGGTTGAGATTAGAGAAGCAAGGCCTAAGGTAGATTGGCGCCAAAATTTGTTGATCCATTTGAAGTTTTAGAAAGGGTTGGTGATTTTGCTTATAGACTGACTTGGAGCAGCTTATAGAGTAATTGAAGTTTTAAATGTAATATCGTAATGTATTGGGTAACATAAGGTGTAATACTTTTCATTTAATATACTTTCTTTGAGGTCGTGAAAATTCGGGTTAGCGATAATGGTATGGTATTCTCGGCGTATTGAGTTGTTATATCACATTATTAATGAAATTTGAATCTTGGAAAGAATCATAGCATTGATGAGACTGATTGGGAATTGAAGTCTTAGAGTATTTAAGTTGTGAAAATGTATAGTAGAATCATGCCTTTGAGAAGTCTAATTGAAAATGTTAAGTTAGAATGTGTGAAAGTTAACCCTTGCTATTTGAACCTTAGGGTAAGTGACAGTCAAATTCGGGATGAATTTTCTTTAAGGGGGAGTGAGTGTAACGACCCCAACCCTAGGCACTAATTTTAAATATTATATTATATGCTTCAAATATTTATGCTAACTTATGTGTTCAATTATGTCTTTAAATTCTTAAATTAAGATAAATTGGGTGAGAAGTAAATTTAGAATCTTTTATGAAACCATTAGACATTAAATAAAGAAACTTGGAGAAATAATAAAAATGGGAATATGCTAAATAGTACAAGGAGGAAATTGGGTAGGATGAATTATTTAAGGTAAGGATTTATTTTTAAAAATGAGTTAGGGTGAAAGCCTTGGTTTATTTTTGAAGGGGGCCAATTTTATTACTCCCTCCTATGCATGCCAAGTGTCCCCTCTCCTCTCCTCCATACTCCCTCCATCCGGCCCCCCTCCTCAATCACTCTCCTCACTTTTCCCCTACTCCCTCTTACCTCCTCCCTCACTCTTCTTCATCCTTCTTTCTTATCATTCTCCATGGGAGAACCCTTGTGGAAGCTCTCAACCCAAGCCTTGAAGCCAAGCTATTCTTCCACCATTTTCAAGTCCAAGGGTAGTTTTGAAGATGGATCATCTAGGAGAGTCCATCAAGTGAGAAAGATCAACCTACCATATTGAAACCCTAAGGTGAGTTATTATGACTTCCTTTCTTTGTATGCTCATCAATGATTTGATGTTGTGATTGTTATTGTAATGGTTGTTAATGCTTTAGAAACCTTCTTGAAAGTTGAAGAATTGATTTATGAAATGGGTGGAGTTAAATTAGGAGATTTAGCTTGAAATGAGATAATGAAATGGTTGGAAACTTTAAAGAGTTGAGTGCTTGGTTAATGATATGGAAAGAGGTTAATGTTCTTGGAAGATGATCTAGGATGTAATAAATGGATGGAGATAGATTAATGGGATAAACTTGAATGAGGTAGTGAAATGGGTGGAAGACTTGGTGATAAATAATTTAGATCTACATGATCTTGGGTTTAGATGAATTAAGATGAGTTATGTAAGGTTAGAATCCTCCTTGGTGTTCTTAAGATTAGGGTGGATGGAAAGAAAAGGAATTGAAGTTAAGAAGAAAAAGATAGAAATAAATTTGAGCTGGAAATCGCCTTGGGCGGTCGCCCATGGGGGCTTGGGCGGCCGCCCATCACACCAGAAATCACCATTTGCTTGAAAACCCTCTTGGGCGGTCGCCCAAGAGGTTTGGGCGGTCGCCCAAGACCCCAGAAACTTGAATTCAAATCTGAACCAGAAATTGTGTAGTAACCTTGTTTGGTCCCTTATAGATTGTGACTCCCACTTAGTAAATTGAGCTTGAACCTTCATAGAGGCTTTGTCTTATTGAATAATGAAAATGTAGGAATGGTTTACGATGCATAGTGGCCTTACTTACTCCATATCTTTGGTGAGTAGTTCGAATTGGTGTAGAAGCTATAGGTTTCACTATTAAGCTAATTGGTAATGGGTATGTACCACCTTGTGGCATTGTGTCCAAGTTGTGGAATTATTGATTGTATGGTTATCCCATTTGCGGATTTATTTGTTATCATTCATATGTATTGATGATACTATGCATAGTGTATTAAATGGTTGTTGCACTATGGTATTGAATTGCATGAGTATACATTACCATGTTGTTATATGATTATTCCATTTTGTGGATTATAATTCAAGTGACTATTATGTGCTTGAATGCGTTCGGGTGGGTATGATGGAAGTCAATCAATTATTGATTTGTTCAATAAGTGATTGAAGGTTCATCATACCGGTGACCCTTCCCCACTCTGTGGCCACGGAGTGGGGCTGTGCTAACGACTGTATTGACCCAAAAAGCTTTACAGACCTGTTGCGATCGTTGTAAGGAGGGACGACATTATTGTTGGATACTCTAATATAGGTATCCTTTCTTATATGGATCTCTGGGGTATGAGTCCTATAAGAGGTGAATGTGCTGGAGGCAATTCACCAAAGAGTGGAGTTTTACTCCCACGTTGTACGACTTATTGTTCGTACGGGAAAAGGTAAAATGAGGTAACGTAAGGTGTTTACCGCTTTCATAATGTGTTAAGTGTTGCCATGCTATGTGTTGCATCTTGTTTGGCATCTTGCTGCATCCATAATAGCTCATTGAGATTTATTCTCATCCCTCTCCCTTTACTGTTTTAGATCCCGAGACAGGTGGACCGGTCAAGTAAGGGCGGAAAGGAGTTGGATGTGGTATTTTGGGTTTGTCGGGGTACGTATAGGTTGGCGTAGAAATTGTGTATTGTATAATTCTTTTAAAGGGTTTATATTTATAAACTCTAATCTTATTTTATATTCGACATCTTTTTGTAAATCATTTATTACTTTCGGAGTTGGTCAACTCTTTCCCCAGTGTAGAAAGGAGTAGAGTTATTATGAAATGGGTATGTAACTGGTGTAGCGTTTGAAAGTTAAATCAAAGTTTTTAAAAGTTTAGGATATTTGGGTTAGTTGAGGACGCTCCAACTCAGGACACGTGTAGGTTCCGGGTCGGGGTCCTCACAACAATAACTACTCAAATATTTCAGGTCAATATTATAATAATTTACGGATGGGTATCTCTACCACATCCACCGGCAATCCATGCCCACTTAATCACAATTACCATGATAATCAAGAATGATTCGAGGTACTCTCCCATAAGAGTAGAACCTCCGGCACATAAGGCAACTCTTAAGCCATTTATGCAAATAAAAGTGAAATGTAATGCCACATGAGAACGAAATGAACGGGAATTTAGAAAAGTATGACCCCTAACTCCGGAGACAGGTAATATACCTCAAATGATTGTGGAGGAATCTATCTCTCCATATTGCTCACATTTCCTTGATTCTTTGGTTGGTCATTATCATTTTCTGTCATTGAACAAATTCCTGCATTAAACCCTCGACGTCAGTTATCACACACTCTCACTCAGCTAGACTCTACCCGAGAACTCTAACCGAGCTCTGATACCAACTGTGAGGACCCCGACCCGGAACCTACACGTGTCCCGAGCTGGAGCGTCCTCAAACTAACCCAAATTTCCTTAACTTTTAAAACTTTGATTTAACTTTCAAATATAAACATAATTGTCATAACCATTTCAAAATAACTCTACACCTTTCCACAATGGAGAAAGAGTTGACCAACTTTGAAAGTAAGAAACTGTTTTAGTTACAAAAAGACATCGGTTATAACATAAAATTAAGGTTTATAAATACAACTCCATAAATGAATTATACCCAAAATATACTTTCTATGCCAACCTATTCATACCCCGACAATTCCCAAAATCACTTCCAAACTCCTCACCGCCCTTACTTGGCCGGTCCGCCTGTCTCGGAATCTAAAAACATTAAAGGGAGAGGGGTGAGAATAAATCTCAGCAAGCTATTATGAATGCAACAATACGCCAAGTAAAATGCAACACATAACAAGTTGCATATAACACATTGAAAAAGCTGTAAACACCTTACATTACCTTGGTTTACCTTTTCCCGTCTGAACAATAGTCGTACAACATTGGGTATAATAATACTCCAATCTTAAGTGAGCTGCTTAAGCAATACTCACATCTTATAAGACCCGTTTTTCAGGGAACCAAATAAGATAGTAGCAACTCTGTAAGGCTTTTGGCTCAATACAGATGATATACCCCAATCTGTGGCCACAGAAGGGGACGGTCACAGATATAACATAATTCGATCACATTAGGTCACATTTTCATAATTGATCGTATTATGTTATACCCCCAATATCAGCTGATTAACACATTATCAAGCACATAATAGTCACTTGAAATATAATACACAAACGGAATAAGCAATATAGTCACATGGTAAAATATACTCATGTTCAACAAATCTCATAGTGTAACATTTATTTAAAACACTATGCATAAATAAGCAATATAACCACATGGTAAAGTATACTCATGTTCAACCAATAATCAGAGTGCAACATTTATGTAATACACTAAGCATAATACAATCCATAAATATGTACTCAAGTAAGATAATGAGATATCATCAACCCATCTTACTTAGTCATTATACAACAATATATGATCTCTATAAGAATCCAAGTTAAATCTACCAAGTTGGAGTCACATTTAATAAACTGCCAAATGATTTTTAAGTCGGAGATAGAGTGCTTCCGTAGTTCCATTTTAATCCATTTAAGGTATCCTCAAGTGGCTCAAGTGTTCTACTTATAACTTAAGTTAAAAGGGATTAATTCATATCTGGTTTGGATTAGGTTCCACTAATTTATAATGGTTAGGAATCACACCACTAGGTTGTTGGTGAAAATCAGCAAGAAAAGTATCTAAGGAGGATCTGGCACCATGGGCGACCGCCCATGTCACTTGGGCGACCGCCCAAGTGAGTGTTCTCAAGTAACCAAGTTTCTGCCCTCTTGGGCGGCCGCTCAAGCCCATCATGGGTGACCGCCCAAGCCCATTTCCAGCACTACCCAGATTTCTATCCCCTTTTTACATAGTTTCTTTTCCCTTGAATAATCCTTATTTTCATGAACACCAAAGAGGATTTCTAACTTTACCATTTCTCATCCTAAATCATTTAAACCCCAAAATAATATAAACTTAATTTATTCACCACAAGATTTCCAATCCATTTTACTAACACATTTCAAGTTCAATATTCTAAACTAATTCCACCCATTTCTTACACTCTAAATTCACTTCCATGAACAATAATATCATCCCATGTCATTTACCCATTTTTCAACTTCAAAGAGGCTTCCAAAACATAAAACAACTATCACAACAACAACATCAACAATAAGTAGTTCATGAACATTTAGAGAAAGGGAAATCATAACAACTCACCTTAGGAAATAAGAGGTGGATTAAGGATTTTCTTGGCTTGATCAACTCTCCTAGATGCACCAATCACAAAAGTACTCTTGGATTGAAAAATGGAAAAGAAATGAGTTTGCTAGTAATTTGGAAGGAATACTTCCATGGGAGATTTTCTATGAGTTTTTTGCTAGGAGAAGTATGAAGAAAATGAGGAGGATTGTACTTGGTAGAATTTTTGGAAAACAAGGCTTTCAAGTAAAGCTTCCATGGATGATTCCTTTGGAGAAGGAAGAAGAAAAAATGAAGGAGAATAATGAGGAGGATGGGTATGGGAGGAGTATGGGGAAAGATAAAGGAGTATGGGAAGAGTGGGGGGTTTTGACTAAAGGGAGGCAAGGTGAGGGAATTAAGGGGAGGTGATGGCCCCCCATCCCAAAATAAATCAAGACTTTCACCTCCACACTCAAACCCATTTAAAATTAAAGAGAAGAAATTTAATCCTTTACTTCCTTTCTACTACTCACATTTTATTTGTTTTATCCATTTTCTATTATTATACTTCTCTCAAAATGCTTTATTTTAATTCCTTGAAATCCTAAGGATTCTAAATTATTTCCCAACCATCTCATCTTAATATTAAGAAATTAAGGACATAAAATGAACACATAATATTAACAATAATATTAAGATCAAATAATATGATACTAAAATTGTGCCTAGGATTGGGGTCGTTACACCAGTTTAACAAAATGCCGTTGTAATGGCGAGTGCGCGGCACTTTGTTAAACCGAAACCGGCACTTTACACGAGCACTTTTAAATACACGAATGGCACTCTTCACACCGGCACTCTGTTACACTAACACCGACACTTTGTTACACTAATATTTTTGCCGGCTCTCAAAAATACAAGCACCGGCATTCAAAAATATATGGACTTTGGCATTTGAAAACACATTTACCGGCACTCAAAAATGCATATACCGGCACTCAAAAACACCGATAATTATTTTTGCCGATATTCAAAAACATGAACTGACATTCAAAAAAACATGGACTGGCATTCAAAATTACAAGAACTGGCATTCAAAAAATACATTGACACTCAGTTACACACTTACTGGCACTTTATTATACACTAACTGGCACTCCAAAATACATGGACTGGCACTCCAAAACACATACACTGGCATCTAATTACCCAGTCCACCAATGCATCAAATTCTCAAACTGGTACTCAAATACTTATAAACTGGTATTCAACATCATATAATCTGGCACTTAAAAACTAATGCACTGCATCTAAACAAAGCCAAAATCAATCAAAGCCAAATTAAGATTCCACTGCATTTCTTTGACAATAGAGAGGTGGGAAGAACGGAGAAGGTCACAAAATAACCTAAACCCCTGTTTTAAGGTTTAACCACAAAAATTATCATTGTTTTCAGGCTGTAATTGTCCGAAGAAAACAATCAAAGATGGCTTGCAGCATCTCTCATACAATCGGAATTTCAATTAAGCTTCATCGCCGACGTTCATCAAATCCCCTTTCACCTGGGCCACCGCCGGCCAGCTTCGACAAACTTTCGTCAATCTTGAATGTTCTTGCGCGTTAATTGGGAATCACCGGCCCATTTGTGGTCCTCGAAGTTGTCGTCGTTTGAATGGCTACCGGTCATTGGTTATCAACGGCGTTTCTTCCGATACTGCAGTTTCGTCAATCTTCAAGTTGATCCTCAAAGGCAAAGGAAACCTTTATATGTCGGAGAAGAAGAAGACGACTGGAGAGCGAATGGAATTGCGTCTAGAGAGAGGTTAGAGAGAGACTATATTGTGAGAGAGAGAGACGATTTTTAAGTAATTTTAAAACACGTTTTTTGTTAAGTTAACAAAAAACGCGTTTTTTTATAAGTTTTTGGCCCTAGAGAGAGCTCTTTGTAGAAGGAGCTACTCTTTATGAAGGAGCTTTCCAACTTTCTCTACAATGGAAAAAAACTCTCTAGAGCTTTTTCATGAAAATTAAAAGCTCCCAAAAAACTTCCATTGTGGATGCTCTAATGTAGGAGAGAGAATGAGTGGAGGGATTAGTAAAGATTTCCATTTTAAAAAATGTGCACGTACATTTGAAACGCCCAAAATGAAAATTGCAAAAGGTCGATTTGAGTATTTCACCCACCAAAAAAGGCCCTAAATTTAAAAAGGGCTAATGACAAATTTGGGTCTGAAATCATGGGGGGGGGGGTTGTTATACATGGCCTGATATTTTTTTGCCATGTCAAGGCTCCATATGTAATTATTTTGGCCGGTAAAGGCTTTTTGACATAATAATTCGTTAAAAATCTTGTTATATTTCCCTGTGCCGAGTACGTGACTAATAGATTGATTAGTTTGAAGTTGTCACTGACTTTTAAGGAGCTAAATGACATACTCCCTCCGTCCCGCAAGGCTTAAGAAGATTCCATTTTGTGCGGGAATTAAGGAATATTATTATAGTATTAGGAGAGAGAATGAGTGGAAGAAGTGTTGTGAGTGTGAAAAATTAAATAGGAGAGAGAATGAGTGGAGGGAAGAGTAAATTATAATGTGTTGTGAGTATTAAAATAATGTAGGAGAGAGAATGAGTGGAGGGAATAGTAAATTTCTTAAGAGTTATGGGACGCCCAAAATAGAAAGTTTTCTTAAGACTTATGGGACAGAGGGAGTATTTTAAAAGTAAGGGAGGGTGAACAAAAAATTCAAGATCTGATACTCTTGCTTCAAATTAGTAGACATGAAAGTTGCTCGAGCTTTCTGCCGTCGTCGATGGATTTCGACTCCATAGCTGATACTATCAAGTCGTTTTTTCTATGGGAGCTTCGTCGTCGGCAAATATTTCTGCTATAGAATTTCAGAGCTTCCCACCCTCGGATTTATTGTCGGTCTTTATGCTGCCGTCAATGAATGTCGTTTCTCCAACCGTTGTTCGGCCAAACACTAATGTTTTCATCACAAAACCATCAGAGGGAACCCCTTCAGTCCAGTAACACATCTTCAGTTTGTTTAGATTTTGAATTTAAAAATGGGTTTATTCATAAATTTCAATTTTGAAAGAACAAGAAATGTGGGTTTGTTTTTAATTTCAATACTCTATTTGAGTGTTATTTGATTTTGTTGGATTTTCGAATCAAAACATAAATTAAATTGCTAGTTTGATTTTGCTTATAACGGGGATGCTGTGATGGTTGCGGTGACTACATGGTGGTTGCAACTGGTGCACGGTGGTGCAAGGTGGTTGCTATGGTGGTTGTAGGTGGTGGAGGATGAAAAGGATAATGGAAGATGAAGAAAAAGATTGTGGGTTTGGTGTTTTTTTTCTTTTTTGAATTATTTTCATGAATATCTGAATTCAATTGGTTAGTATATTTGTATGAGTTGGTCTTATAAAAAACTAGTTTTTTCTTAAGATACGAAAAAACGTGTTTTCAAATTAAGCGGTGGCAGTTTTGTAATTACTGGCAACCATGTTCAAAATAAACGGTGGCATTTTTGTAATTACTGGTTTCCCCGTTTATGCCAAATGTACATTTAACAAGCTGCCAGTGTAATAAAGTCTTGGGTTCATGTATCACAAATTGCCGGTGAAAAAAGTGCATTACCAATTTAACAAAGTGCCAGTGTAAGCGACACGGCACTTTGTTAAACTCAAGACAGCACTTTACACTGCACTTTTATATACATGAACGGGCACTCTTCACACCGGCACTGCTCAACTAACACCTGGCACTTTGTTACACTAATATTTTCTTTGGCTCTCAAAAACACAAGCACGCATTCAAAAACAAGGATCGGCATTCAAAATCACGTACACCGGCACTCAAATACACGTCTGTGGCACTCAAAAATATTTTTACTTGCTCTCAAAACACAAGAACTGCACTTCAAAATACATGAATTGGCACTCATAAAAACAAAGCGGCATTATTTTACACGGAATCGGCACATGGATTGCTTTAACCTAAACGACATCTTCTCAAAATCAAATAGCGATCAAATCCCCAGCAATACATGAACCAATAAGTTTACTTAAAATTGATAAAATGAAATTCCAGAAGATTAAGAAAGAAGAGGCGAAAATGGTGGTATAACGATCCCGGTAAGAATCGACAAGAGGGCAACCAAGAATGCAGCAACGACGTAAATCCACACCAACTATTCACCGTCCGAGACGCCAGACGAATTGCTCATCTTCATTATTGGGTCCTTATTTCCTCTTTGTCAAACCGGAAGGAGATTACGACCTTGAATTTGTAACCCTAATGTTCGAAACTTCATTCGTGTAGTAGGTGGTTTGGAGAAGACGGTGAAGGCGATTGTAATTGGGGAAGTTGGAGAGGTCGCCGGTGATGCAACGATTGATTGGGGTGGAATTGGTGACCGATTGGATCGGGAGAAGGCCGTTGGGATGGTGAGGAAGACGGCCCAGGGAGAGCTCTGTTATTTGCGTATAGTGAGAGAGAGAAGTGTGTTTGCGTTTAGTGAGAGAAAGTGAGAGAGAGCCGTTATTTAAAACACGTTTTTTGTTAACTTAACAAAAAACGCGTTTTTTGTGAGTTTTTGGCTATTTGTATTATTAATAAGGTAGTTTTATTCATTTGTATCTAATAAATTTTATTTTTGAAAGCAATGAAATATTTATTTATTGATTCCAAAATGAAATATTTATTTTAAGTTATAATTTATCAATGCTTCCAAATAAATATTAATGTTTTTAGAAAAAATATATTTTTTTAACCAAAAAATCTTGCATATTTAATTGATGCAGGAAAATTGGTAAATTAAAAAAAAATTGATTTAAAATTTTCTTATTTTTTTGTTTAAATATAAATGATAATTACTATTTGTTTTAGCAAATTTTATTTTCTCTTCATGTTTGACTGCTTAATATTTTAAAATAATTTAAACCCTTTTAATTTTGAAATTTGCATTAAACCCCTTAAAAGAAATAACAATTTCAAACTAACCAATCTATTAGTCACGCGCTCGGCACATGGGCATATAACAAGATTTTTAACGAATTCCGTTAAAAAGCATTAAACTGGTAAAAAAAAATTACATATGGAGCCTGATGATGTGGCAAAAGAAAAAAATATCAGGTCCCACCTGATTTCAGACCCTAAATTATCATTAGTCCATTTAGAAATGGATAATCGAATGAAGGAATTGTGCATCCAATTGCATCACTCCAAATTCACATTTGATGTTGAATTGAGACCGTATCAAACTGCGCGGTAAGTGACGGGAAACTTTCAAATAATAAGGTGTACACACTACTTAAAAATAAATGAATTTACCAAGAAGTTACCACAAAAGCTTTTGGTCTTCCTTGTGAAAAGCGCCATGAAGATCCCTTTCAATAACAAAGAAATTCTTTCACCCAATTCCCAAACATTTCCCTCCACATTTCCTCAGCTTCCATCACATTTTCCTGATAGATGTAATATAAATACCATCATTCCATAAACCAATCCATCTCAAATTCTTCTAACTTACCTACATAAGTATATCTTACTGTCCAATCTCAATACAAGCTGCCTGTCAAGCAATTATAGACAGATGAGCCTAAGCATGAACACGCCCGCAGAGCTTCTGCCATCATTTGAGTCCATCACCCTCACCCTGTTTTGCATACATTATATCTGGGCATTTTATATTCTTGACTTGTACGCTTTTTTACTTCATTCCATCTTTCACCTTTTCTTATACGCATGGAACCATTGGGCCGATCCCCAGAGCAAGAATGTCAAGGATACTCCCAAGCCTAGCCAGGATGAACAAAGTCGACATGATGACAATAAAAAGTTATCGTTGTTTGAGGGAGAAGTGAAAATGGTGATGGAAAGATTGGGAATTTCTTGTCACGCAGACGGTGACAAGATTCAAGAACAGGTTGGGTTGGAAGAGGTAACATCTCTGTTTGATCAGAAAGAGGCGAGCTTGGAGGAGGTGAAAGAAGCTTTTGATGTGTTTGATGCAAATAATGATGGATACATAGATGCAATGGAGCTAAAGAAAGTGCTTTGTGCATTGGGGTTTGTACATGTGCCAGAAAGGGTATGCCAAATCATGATTTCAAGCTTTGATGATGATGGAGATGGAGTCGTTGGTTTTGGGGAGTTTGTGAAGCTCTTTGAGAAGAGTTTCTACTAAACAAAGCTAGCGTTTCTATATTAATCGACATCAATCCCACAAGTTCAATGATACTGCAGGCAGCTTCGCTTAAGAAGCTCATGCAATTGAATCTCCATGCATCAAGAACTTTCTGTATATATAAAAATCTAAACATGAAGCAAGGGTTGGAAAATGATGTCAAAGTTCCAATAAATATTTTATTAAGGTTCTGGACCATTGATAGAAAATTATCATATCAGCCAACTGAAAGTAGAGAACAGTAAAAAAAAAAAAATCATTTTCCAGGAAAGTCCTTAAAGCCTATCAATGTTATTCAGAGTGAAAAGCAATCAACAAAAGTCCCTTTCATTAACTAATATTATTGCATTTTCCTTTCTTTTTTCTTACTCTGTTCCATAATACTTTTCGTGTTTTTTAAATATTCTATACTGGAAACTACTTTTTATTTATTAGAGAATTCACCCCCGCATTACTAAGTTTATTTAAAAAATTAAACATTCAACAACACTAGATATACCACAATTATTTCTATTTTACCCTTTAAAATTCCTAAATAATCATCCAATGTTCATCTTCTCCGGCCAATGTTTATCTTCTTCGTTATCTTCTCCGGTCAATCTTCATCTTTACCGTCAAATCTTTTTGTGTCGGGTGTTTCAATATTGAGTTTAAGTTCAAACAACAAAAGGTCCATTAAGAGCAGTTACAGACTTGGAGGGAACGCCGTTGTTGCCGTGAGAGTGAGATAAAGAGAGAATATTACAAACTAGAATTGTAAAAATATTTAAGGGGTTTTTGTTTGTTCGGCTTTGATCAAACAATATTATCATGTTCGATAATCAATGGCCAAAACATTACTCATTGTTTGGTCATTCATGGTCGAATATTATAATTTTGTCCGGTCACCGAAACTTTATTCATTGTTTGGTAACTCCCGGCCAAACATTGCAATTTTGTTCGATTGACAGTTACCAAACAAGGTGACATTATTTGACCACTACTAACCGAACACCAGCAACTTCACTCACTAAGATTTAGGAACCAATAAAATTCAATGAAAATGACGAATCACTCATCATGAATTACACAAAAAATTCGACATTGACAATACGGAATTTGCCGTTGTGGCCGAAAAATATAGGTTGAAGAATCATTATAAGCAATAATCACCTTCACAGCTTAGGAAGAAGATCGGAAAAATATATAAAAATCCTCGTTTAGGCATAATAATGCTAAGGGTTGATACGGTCATTTGAATCGATAGCATTTTTTGTAATAATTATCATGCGGGGGTATTTAGTAACATTGCGGGGGTGAATAACAATTCTCTTTTATTATTGATGCAATTTTAATACGATACCAATAATGTAGACGTGGCCGGTTCGGTTAACCGGCGGTTCAAACCTCCAAATATCCCAACCGGAACCGAACCGGTTAACCGTCTTAGCCGGTTTCGGTTTTACGGTTTACCGGTTAACCGTTTTTAATTTTTTTCTTTTTCAAATTAGGTTTTTAAAAGAAATTTTTAACAGAATTAAAAACAGTTACGAAAAAAGTTAATTTTCTAACAGTTTTTGAATAAAAAAGTTAACTTTTTAACAGTTTTTTGAAAAAAAACAGTTTATTTTTTAACAATTTCTGTTAAGTTTTATACTTTTTTTAACTTTTTTTTTTCAAATTTTTTTTTGGATAAATAAGATTATTTTAGACTGTTGTATTCCTCATACATTTTTTGCAAAAAGTTATATAAAAAAAGTTATGAATTTTGAAAGAAATAAAACTTAACTTTTTTTAAAAGAAACGAAAGTATATAAAAGAAAAAGAGACGGTACCCTTAAATTTTATTAATTAAAATAAAATTACAAAGAGGGGGACAACCAACCTTACCCTTTTATAAATAAGGGGGGATATTTAGGAGCATTTACCTCAACCTAACTATATATATATTACAATTAAAATAAAAATAAACCTAATCTAAAGTCGAAACTAATCTAATTTATTTGAATTTGAATCTTGATTTAATTCAAAGTTTGTAGTGAAATAAGTTTCTAACTCCACGGGAATGTTTGATGATGATGAAGATGAACCTCGAGAAGGACCACGTTTTTTACTATATAAATTTGCAAAAAAATTATATGGATCCCCACTAGTAAAACTTTGTTGATAAGTAGAGGAATCATCTTCATGTTGTTGGCTTTGAGAAGTGTTTTCATATAAGAGATTATACTCATTAAAAAGGTTAATCAAATTATTTTTTGTATTTTGAATAATAATTGACGGAAGTTCATTACCACCGTCACCATTGGGATATAACTTCATATAATAATAATCTACAATGCTCTCTAAATCATCTAATTTAACTCGGGGATCTAATAATTTTGCAACCAACAAGAGAGACGAAATAGTGTCAAAATATTTAAGCCACTTTTGTCTCATGAAAACAATGCATTCTTTTAAAATATGACATTGTCTTAAATTGTCAAAACTAGTAACAATTGCAACACAATGCTCTAGCACCAAAACGGAAGTTGGATAATAAACTCCCGAAAAAGTCAAAGTAGCGGTATTGAAAATCTTTAACAATTCACATAAATTTGTGCATGCATTCCATTGATAAGCAAAAGCAACTAGAGGTTCATTATAGCCAATTGACAGAAAAAATTGCATTAGGAGATCTTTATAAGCAAAACCATCTATTAACATTTTGTAGGTGGAATTCCACCTAGTTGAAACATCGTAAGTAAAATATTTGTCCGCCACATTTTTACTTCTTAAAAAATTGATCCATTTTTTTGTATTAGATTTTTTTTTAGAAATAAATTGAATAAACTGTCTAATTGTCTTAACATAAGATTCTAATGCATCCAAATCATCTCTAACACATAAATTAATAATATGACATAAACATCTAATATGGAAAAACTTACCCCCAAGTGAGGGTTGACAAACGATAATTAAATCGGGTAAACTAGCCGTATTAGCACTTGCTATGTCAAATGAAACAGTAAATATTTTATTTAAAATACCATATTCCATAAAAATCTCAAATAATTTTGCACAAATATTTTTCGCGGAATGCGGTGGTTCAAAATCTTTGAAGGCAATTAGTCTTTTTTGGATAGTACATGAATTATCTATCCAATGGCAAGTAACGCCCAAATAAGTATTTCTTTGTCAATGATCACTCCAACCATCGGCACAAATTGAAACTTTTTCTAATTTTGATAAAACACCAATTAAATCTTTTTTATATTTATTCACCACTAATTTCGTTAGAAAATTAACTAAAAATGAGGTAATATTTATCTGGAAATTGGATGAGAGAGTAAGAGAATATGTGAATATTTGAGATTAGAAGAGAAAGAGTAGAGAAAAATAATGTGAAAATAAAATGGGAGGAGGGAGGTGATATTTATAGTTAGTTTTAATTATTAAAAAAAAAAAATTTGGTTAACTAAGTTAGGATCCGTTACTTGGAAACTGGAAAAGGGGGGGGGGGGACAGGTCAGGCCAGGCGCTGGAACTGGAAGGAAGGGAAGGTAGGCCAGGAAGGAGGAAAGTAACCGTTGGCCCAACGGTCATATAGCTAGCCGTTGAGGCCCAACAGTCCCAAGCCCAAACCGACGCCAGCCAAAGAGGGAGCCAACGGTCGCCAGCAAGTCCAACGGTCATATCCCTGACCGTTTGAATTTTTCGATTTAACCGGCGGTTGATCGGTTTTCCAAATATTCCAACCGTAACCGAACCTCCCAAAAATCGGTTTCGGTTATACCGGTCCGGTTAACCGGCGTTGACAGGTTTGCCACGGTTTTGACCGGTTGAAAATCGGTCGGTTGGCCGGTCCGGTTTATTTTTTGGCCACGTCTACAATAATGTATTTATAAATACTACTCTCTCTCTCTCACGGTTTAACTTTCTTACTTTTTATTTTTAGTTTAACTCAGTTTAATGTTAGTTATTTTATTTCTTAAAGTGAACAATAAAGCTCACTTGTTACACTCACCATCACAACACATTTATTATTTTTTACTAAACTTTGTCTCTCATACTTTAGTATTAGTACTCATTACTCTCTCCGTCCCAGCCCATGGTTCACATTTTTGGCATTGCACGTAAATTAAGGAGGCAATATAAATAGGATAAAATAATGGGAATGGAATATGTTAATGAAGATTAAGAAGGTCAAATCCTCATTTTCCCTCCACTAATAATTTTCCCCCAAATTTCAAATATCAGGGCTATTCATCAGAAAGGCCATGCATTACAGAAACCACAATCCTTGTCAACAGTTACTATTCATCAACTAAACATTGTTTTCTACATAACCAGGATTACAATCCTGGTGAACAATTACAAATAAATTTCCTCCACATATTTTGAGGGAATTACTTTAAATAAAAAGGTCACCACAAATTTTGACTGAAGATCAAACAGATTTTAGAGCCACCAAAAACAACCACCACAAAATTAAGTACAAACAACCACCACAAAATTTTCAAACTCCATATCCAAAATTCAAGATGTCAGGATGTAACTAACTAGCCAAACCCAACTTGACTCAAGATCAAATGAACATGTTGGGTCAGTTCTTGCTTCAATCTATGGTGAATGGAAAGCTTCCAAGAGGAGTAACTGATGTGGCTGCTTCAAAATTTGGAGTCTCGAGAAGGAGGATCTTCACTTATTTGAGGAAGGTGGTAGATCAACAGGACCAAGGTAAACCTGTCCATTTACATTCAAAGAAAGTAGGAGTAGTCAGAAGTAAAAGGGTGAAATTAGATGAAGAAAAAATGAAAAGAATTGATTTTCGTAAGAGAGGAACAATTAGAAATCTGAGTCAAGCTTTGGGGATTAGTAAAAGTACAATTGAGAGATGGAAAAAAAATGGTGTGATCACGGCTCACACCAATGCAATCAAACCAGCTTTAACATATGAAAACAGAAAAGCAAGGCTGATATTTTGCCTTGAAGCAATCACATTTCATCCAACAATTGATGAAGTAGTTTTCAATTCCATGCATGATGTAATACACTTAGATGAGAAATGATTTTACGTAACCAAAACATCCGAAAGGTATTACATTTGTGAAGGTGAAGAAGAGCCACATAGGACATGCCAAAGCAAAAGATTCATCACAAAAGTGATGTTTCTTTGTGCCGTAACAAGGCCAATTTATGATAACCAATGTAATTTAATCTTTGATGGAAAAATTGGTATGTAGCCATTTACTACAACGGAACCAACAAAGAGACACATCAAGAATAGAGCAGCTGGTACATTTGTCACAAAAGTAATGAATTCAGTCAATAAAGAAGTGACCAAGAATATGTTGATAACCCAGGTTAGAATCCAAACAGATTTTAAACCCAGCTTTTTAGAGCGGCAGACTTGATTGTTTGATTTTCATTATAGGTTATTCCCGCAATCAAGTCAAAATGGCCATCAACATCTCGCAAAGATATCATTATCCAGTGGGATAATGCACCACCACACAACAACAACAATGATGCAGATTTTAGAGCAACAACAAGTGATGAAAACTTTAACATACAGTTGCAATTTCAGCCATCAAATTCATCAGACACAAACATCAATGAATTAGGTTGGTTCAACTCATTAGATGTTGTGAGAAATACCATTCAGGCCGAGACTGTGGATGAGTTGGTCAATGGAGTGCAAGAAGCATTTGAAAGGTTATCTGCTTACACACTCAATAAGTTGTTCCTGACATTGCAATCAAATTTGAGACAGATAATGACTGTGAGGGGTGCGAACAACTACAACTTAGAACATTTGGGAAAAGATTCTTTAGAAAGAAGTGGCCAACTTCCAAAAAACTTGGCAGTTAATAAAGAATTAGTGAAATGTTTCATTAGGTATCTACAACAAGCAGGCCATGCAACAAAGTTTGAAGGCATGATGTATGAAATGGAACTTGTGCACATGTCTTTAGGCAATGGTATGTAGAACATTATCTACTCTCAGAAAAATATCATCATAATCATAGAGTAGTTTTTGAAGGGTCACTTTTGTAAAGACGAGTTTTTGTAACATTTCTTGTCGATGAATGGTACAAACTAATGTGGTTTCATTCTCAGACTTGAATCATCATAGAAAGACAGTGCAAACAAGTTCAAACATGTATCTCACCAATTCAAACTTCATTTAATCACACAATACCAAGCGCAACACACATTAAATAAAAAGGTCACCACAAAATTTGGCCGAAGACCAAACAGATTTACAAATAGCCACCACAAAATTGTCAAACTCCATATCCAAAATTCAACATGTCAGGCTGTAACTTACTAGCCAAACCCAACTTGACTGAAGATCAAATGAACATGTTGGGTCAGTGGCTGCTTCAAAGTTTGAAGGCATGATGTATGAAATGAATGCAACAAACTAATGTGGTTTCATTCTCAGACTTGAATCATCATAGAAAGACAGTGCAAACAAGTTCAACATGCCGCTCACCAGTTCAAACTTAATTGAAGCACACAATACCAATCGCAACACACATTCGGTCAAAACCAAGGCAAACAAAGTTCATATCAACAAATTCATTGATGTGGGCAATTAAAGGTAGCAATCACAGATTAGGTCAACAAGCCATATTCATCATTTCACGGATAAGTTTCACCCAACTCCCAAAATGTACTCAAACAACCATAAAAAAATTTACTCAAGCAAAGAGAAGAACAAAGAATGAGAAAGAAGACATAAACCTGGTCCTTAAGCCAACATTGTATAGCCGGAAAGTGCAAACCTAACATCAACAAATTCTTTCTGTGGGTTTCTACCTTTCGCGCGTAGGTTTGGGGACTATTTCGATCTGTGATAGCATCAAGCTTCTTTGAGAGAGACCACCGTGGCTCATTGAAAACAGAAAGGGGAACGGTGCTTCGACGTGGATTACTAAGAATTTCCCCAAAAATGTTATGAAATTCTTGTATTTCCTCCATTGTAGAAAAAGCTTCATATTTTTGCGAATCTTCTAACAAACTTGAAGAAATGGGTTTCCCAAGAACCGATTCGCCATTAATAGAAGAAAATGGAGAGAAGGTTGATGAATCGCCGGCAACGATTGAAGAATCGTTCGTCACCATGGCCGATTCAAATTGTTGAAAAAATCGGTATCCATAAAGAAAGGAGAACGATGATGTATGAAAACCCTAAGATTTCAATCAATTTTTCAGTCAAATTGAGAGAGAGAAATAGAGAGAGAGAGAGAGAGAGAGAGAGAGAGAGAACTAGGGTTCATTCTCAACCAAGAACGATAGAGAAAGTGAGGAAAGAGAGTAGGGTTTGTTGTAAATGAATTTTATTTCAGCTGGTCAATGGGTTAGGATAAATTAGTTTTGAGTTATGTTTAATTAGTTTTGGATTAGGTGTTAGTGATGTTTATTAGTCTTAATAGTGTGGGCCCCCAATTAAAATATTAATATTTGATGTTATTTTAGAAAATGTGAAGTTTTTAACGGAATCTCCATTTTGAAAAAAATTGAATCTTGAAATGGGAACGGGGGAGTATATTTTTATTTTTTTAATCTTCGTGTTTTGTAAAATCCGAAACCGGCTCTGTGCCGGTCGCCATTCATATCAGTACAGGGCGGAAGTGGAGGGCTGCGTTTAGTTTAGGCGCTCAACAATGAAAAATAGGGTTTCTCAAACACATTCGGCACCCATTACCATTGGCCAACAATCATAACATAAACAGATCAAATTCAAGAAGATGGGTGCCGACAAATGCAAGCAAATCTGAACGCCCAAGAACAAGTAAACTGATCAAGGCAAACAAAATCAATTCTTAATTCCTTACCTCTTGCTTTGCTGCTGATCAGAAATCAGGGGATGCCCCATCACTCCGAGTCTTAGATTCACTTGTAAGCATTCTCACTTCCTATGTGTAATTCGGCATATAGTATTGCTTTTAATCCCCTGCGCACTTCCTTGTAAGATTTACTTGCTTGATGCTTGTGATTTATTTATGTTCCGTTAACCCTGTCTCTGTGCTCATCACCCATTCGACATAATGCCTAAAAGAAGGAGGCCTCATAACTCATTTGTCATATGGCCCAAAAAGCATTCTTTAGCAAGTGAAACTTTTTGTCCGTGTTAACATGTAGAGTGCTGTTGCAATATTTGGAGTGTCTTGAGCGATGGAATATAACTGATTAGCTCACTACAACAATATTGTTGGTGTTTGCCTAGTACGGAGTATTTGAGACTATCACTGTGCACGGAAAGTTATTGATCAGTGGCCGAATATAAAAATAAATACACAGATTGGTTATAAAGTAACCTTTTCGAATGGAAATTCTTGAATTTGATTAACATGGTAGATATGGAACAACAGCTTTGTGAGAGATGGCAATAAACTTGGAATGGAAGCCAAGAGCAGAGAGAAGAAGATCTAATAGGAACATTGAGAGAACAATCAACACACATATGGTAAAGCAAACCAAACTGAAACCTTAGTTTCTAAGGGATAGAGCATTCAGAATCTTTGTAGCAAATAGCATGATTCTGCATGGCTTCAAGAAACTCAAGACGAAATGACAACCAAGTTCGAATTTCCCAGATGAATAACAAGCAATTTTCTGTATTTTCAACGGTTTTAAAAGTGGTTTTCTTTCTTTCTGTTTCCTTTGAGTTATTTCAGAAACCTGAAGTATCTTAATCCTTATTATTCTCACGACTGGATTTGTCTCTATGCACATTATACTCATCAGCGCTAATGCTTAAAATAGGAAGGTGTTTGAGCTTCACTGTTATTCTTAACATGTTTTCACCTTCTATGAGTTCTCTTGAACACTCGTGTAAATTTGTGTTGATTGTAAAACCAGAAAACCTCATTCTTACACATATGTTTACAGGACTGTCTCATACTTGCTTTGGTGAAATTTGTGAGATATGAGAAGAAAAAAAATTCCATTTATTAGCTCTGGGAGTTGCAAGGACACCGTGCTTAGAGTGGTTCCGATGGGAGTTTGGCTAGCTAGATGTCATAATCTGTTCAGTTTCTAGGGAAAAGGATGTTTTGTGATTTTGAGGGAAAGGAAGTGCAAAGTAATTTTGTCATTCAAATGGAGCCATGCGATATCCATATCTGCAAGTGGGTCAAAAGTTGGCCCCATTACCTGAGGGTAAAAAAATCGTAGTATGCAGAATATAGATGTTGGTTTTTGAGTCCAGATAGAAGTAGAAAGATTGTGATTACAGAATTATAATTTTATGTATTAAACTAACTAAAGAATATTCAGCACATAGTTAGTTAGTGGACCGAGATCAAGTTTTGTACCAAAGATCACGAGAAGGTCTCTAACCAAATCGTGTTCACTTGCATGATATTTAGGTTATAAACTGATGAGCCCTGACTTTTCAGTTATATATTTATACATACACTTACTCCCTCCGTCCCGGTAGTATCAGCACGGTTACTGTTTGCGCGGGAATTAAGGAATATGATATTTTAATAAAATGTTGTGAGTGTAAAAGAATGAGTGGAGAGAGAATGAGTGGAGGGTGTAATAAATTATAATGGTGTTGTGAGTATTAAAATAATGTAGGAGAGAGAATGAGTGGGGTTGGGTGAATATTTTATTAATATAAAGTTTCCTTTTTGGGAGTGTGCGGATATTAACGGGACGCCCAAAAAGGAAAGTGTGCTAATATTAGCGGGACGGAGGGAGTATACATTAATACAATCCAAAACAACCAAATATATCCCATATATACACTTACCAAATATTTACATTGAGACCCCTCATAATATGCCACATTGGCACACTCTCACCCTATATATACTATAACCCTCCAAAGCAAAGGTAAGTCATTATTCCCTCACTTCACACAAAACACTCTCTCTCTACAGCTCTCTCTCTAGAGAGCTTCCATACAGTTTATACACAATACACCGACTGATTCTTACGCCCGAGGGTTATAGCGGGGCTTCCCCCCGCACCCCTAACGGTGCTGTTTTGCAGGTTCCTCCCGAGGTGCCGACGCGTTTCAGCCACCTTCCGAGGCCAAAAGCTGTGGCGTCATCAGTGGTTCCATTGCCGGGAATCGCCATCTTTTCCGGTTTGACGCCGCCGGAGAAGATGCCCATGGAGAGAGAGAGATCAGTGGTTTATTTCATGGCTTCCACCACTTCCCAAAAGTGACAGCCACCAGCTTCCCTCACCATCTCAGGTGAACTCAGAAAAAGCCCAAAAAATTACATTCCAGCCACCTGGAGAAAATTCAAGAGAGCCATTTAAAAGAAAAAAAATCTGCCAAAAACCCAAGAGCAGTCATTTTCACTCTCTCCTAATTTTCTGTCAAAAGGCCAAGAAACCTCTTTTGCTCAAAGCTAAATAGCTGGCCAAGACTCCACTAATAGTGGATAGCCACCACCTAGCTTTAGAGCATTGAAGGAGTATTTTTGGTTGCCTGAAAAAATGGAGTCAGTTATAAGGAGGCCAGAAAAAGAGGTACTGAGAGTTCATTCTTTCATATTTCCAGCCAAAGACATCAAAATGGCAGCCCATTCTTTTCTTCTTTCCCCCCTCCTACTATACACTACCCTCATATAAACCCATTTGAAAACAAAGCTCATATTCCAACCCCCAGCCAGAATTATTCGCCGGAATAGATATCAAATGTATGTTCAAGCTAAATAGCAGCCAAGACCCCACGAAAGTGGGTAGCTACCACCTAGCTTGAACAAACAAGGAGTTGTCGTCGGAAAAAATAGAGTCAGTTAGAAAGATCCCGGAAAATGAGGTATTCTCTGTCAAAAACACAAAAGAAGAGCAGCCATTTTCGCAACCTCCTGATTTCTGCCAAAAATCCAAGAGTGACCGGAATGATATTCCGGCCAATATTTCCGACGGAATTAGGCTGAAATCAATCACCGGCCGAGTAGAAGACTTAGCAAAGAAGGTTACTCAACCTTCTGTCAGTCAAAAGAAAATGGAAGAGGCTGACAGAAAGATATTATTTTTTGACACAAAGGTCAACAAAGAGGGCTGTCGACATAGTTGATTGGTGGAGAAAAGAGACGTAAAGAAATAGCCAAACCAGAAGGAAAGCCCACGTTGGTGGCAGGTTTCGACAGACATTGGGACCCCACCATGTTAAAAAACAACCGGGAAGCAGGGGTAGTAGCTCGCTGCCCGCAGCCCGCAGCTCGCACCGCGGACGGGGAGCAAGGCCAAACTTGGCCGGAAAGAACCAACCCCAAAAACCAGAAAAAGCAAAAAACGGAGCAATAAATTTACAAAGAGATTACCTAGGGGCCGAAATCATGGTGACGGTAGGCCAGGTTTAATTTCGCTGGGACATTTGATCGAGCAGTTGGGGTGCCTCCGAAAAAATTGGTTGTTAAGCCCGCAGCTCGTGCTCGCAGTCCGTCACCGCAGTAAACCCTCCGTGCTCGCTCCCCGCTCCGAGGACACCTTGCCGTGGCCGTAATTCGTTGACCTCGGTCAACCCTCCGTGCCCGCAGACAGCACCGGTGACGCCCTGTTCGCTGCCCGCACCAAGAGCCCCAGATCGCAGCCCGTAATTTTTGGTGCCCGCAATTGGCCTCCTTGCCCGCAGTCTGTCACCGCACCAGCAAGATCCTGCCCGCTCCTCGGCCACAAACCTGCCCGCTCCCGCACCGGCAACCTCACCGCAGATTACAAGCTTAAACGCATATTATCTGTCCGCATCTCAGGCCACAGAAATTCCATTTCATCTCACCATGCCAGAAATCCCCTTCATTTGTGGTCCCCATGATTCACCAACTAACAGGAAAACCCAAGAGAATGGGAGCACAAGCAAAACCAAAAATTACAAAAAATGAGCCTTGAATCAGCGATTGTACAGATTTCTCAACTCCTGTGGCATTAATCGGGGCACCAGGTCCAGATGGATTGCGCCTCAACCACTATTGTTGTTGCTGATGCAAGGATCCGATTCTCTCTCTCTCGTTGCTGCTGATCTTCAAATGGTGGAAAAGAAAGAAAAGGATGAAATTAATTCATGTTGCTGGGAGAGTAGAGAGAGAAGGGAAAAAGAAACAGAAAGAGAAAGTGATTGCTAGAGAAAGAAAAGGAAGAAAGAGAATATCAATTTTCCATTATTCCTAGCCAAGTGAAATTAAAATGGTTGAAGGGAGTATGTGGCTGCAAATGGGCCACGTGACTTAGCAAAGAAAAGAAATATTTTATCCATTGAAGCTTCTACAGCAAGCCTTGCCCTTAACACCTCCGTTAAAATTCGGACGACCCGTTAAAAACTTCGTCAAGTTTTTAACATTTCTGCCTTCCGCCAAAGATTTGTTCGTGCAAATATAGAAGGATGTTCCTGATCCGGCCCAAAAAAAAAAAAAAAAAAAAAAAAAAAAAAAAAGGTGATCGAGATAAAAGCAAAGCATTGCCGCCACCTTCTCTCCCCTCACCGGCGAAATCATGCCCGCTCATCCTAGTCTCTGTGACTCCAAAAAAAAAAAAAAAAAAAAAAAAAAAAAAAAGGGGTGATCGAGATAAAAGCAGATTGCTGCCACCTTCTCTCCCCTCACCGGCGAAATCACGCCCGCTCATCCTAGTCTCTGTGACTCCAAAAAAAAAAAAAAAAAAAGGGTGATCGAGATAAAAGCAAAGATTGCCGCCACCTTCTCTCCCCTCACCGGCGAAATCATGCCCGCTCATCCAAGTCTCCGTGACTGCACTTCCAGCCTTCCCAGCCTCCGTGCCCGCGTGGCCGCACGCCCGGCGACCCCGCTTCCGCGCCGCAGATCCTTGCTCGACAAAGACACGGCTCGTCCGCCCGCATAATCTTGCTCGGTAGCTCGTAGCTCGTCCTACCCGCATAATCTGCTGCTCGTAGCTCGTCTACCCGCATAACCCGTGCTCGTAGCTCGCGCCCGCATAACCTTGCTCGGTAGCTCTTAGCTCGACAAACCATCTCGCCCGCATAACCTTGCTCGGTAGCTCGTAGCTTGTCACCTCGTCGCCCGCCATCCCGCCTATCCTCGCTTTCCGCCCGCTACTCCGTCCACCAAAACAAAAGTGGCGATCGAGATAAAAGCTACCGCCACCTTCTCTCACCTCACTGGTGACTTCACACTAACCACCGCCCGCAGCTCGTCGGCTAAGCGGCCGTATATCCGTGCTCGCCATCAGCGAGCCCCAAAACTTCGGCCAAGAAACAAAGCGAGATAAACCACCTCATCGGAATCTTCGTAAGAATTACCGTAGATTTTGCAAACCATTATAATACCCACCACCTCAAAAGCTAAAGTGGATGCCTGCAAGCGGATGCCAGGTATGCGTACAAAGATCCATTACGATCCGTACTGGCCGATGCGCAAAGATCTAAGGATCCGTACGCCTATATATGTACAAAGATCCATTACGATCCGTACTTATGATCGCGGGGAGGACTCTCTCCCGCTCGCGTGACACCACCAAAAATAAGTGGATATAGATGAACGTAGTACAAAGGCCACGACGCCCGTGCTACGGACTCAGTGGGACAATGACCGAAGTCCTGACCCACTAATTGCGCGAAGGACCTCGTTAGTGGCCGTTACTCGTACGCCCGTATGTGACAAAGGCCTACATATAAGCCCGTTCGCCGATCGCCACGAGACCCTCACGAAAAACCCTGGGGAGTTTTGAATAAAGCGGTCAAATAAGTGAGAACCTCCAATAAGGGATACGGATGCCAGTGGGTTAAAGCGGCCTCTATGCTAAAATATGCTCCTACCTTTCTCATTGCCGACAATAGCCTCACGGCCACCTTCTGCATGCCCTATGAAAGTATGCTTGCCTTGCTACTTTTGACTTACACCACAGCTCGCAAGGCTGGGAATAAGTGTAAATGGATGAGAGTGATCAAACTAGTTTAACAAAGCCAAACAGACAAACGAGGTTAAGGCCTCAAAGTTTGCCACAAGGCTAAACAAACGCGATCATAGAAGAATAAGGCTGACTCTCACGAAAAATCCAGGTGATTTTGAATAAAGAGTTAGGAAAACTCAAAAATGCTGACAAAGGGCCTACTTAAGCTTTTGGCCAGCGTAAGGAGAGTATAAAGTTAATTGCAAGTCAAAAACGCCGGAGAAAGCAAGAATGCAAGTACTAGGGTGCTCAAAAATTACCAAAACTCAAAACAGCGTAAAAGACGAGCAATTAAGATCCAACCATAAGCCTACGGGCAAATATCCAATAAGCCTACGGGCAAAGATCAAACAACAAACTAATATCAAAGCCAGATATCCTCATAGAAAAATTCTATAAAGCCGACAAGCTAATAAATATTTACGCGCCAATAAGCCTTCGGGCAAATATATTCAAACTACCTGCAGGTTTATGCATATTTGGAGCTCAACGACCAGCTCGGGGGCTCGCTCATTCTTATTATTGGATATTCATCCACGGGCTACGTGCCCGCTTTATCTACTCTCGGGAATCTCCGAGAGCTCTATTCAAGCTACCTCCGGGATCTATGCTTATTTTATGGTGCTCTCCCACCTATATCAGGAAGTCTCCTGACATCTTTGGCGTTCATAGCAGATCGTCCGCCTCCAGCCTCCACGTCTCCGTGACCTCCGTGACTCTACCCTCCTCGGCCTCCACGGCTCCTACCTCCACGGCTCCTAGTCTCCGTGACTCCGGCCTCCACGGCTCCTAGTCCCCGTGACTCAGCCTCCATGGCTCCTAGTCCCCGTGACTCCAAGTCTTTGTGACTCCTAGTCTCCGTGACTCCAGCCTCCATGGCTCCTAGTCCCCGTGACTCCAGCCTCCATGGCTCCTAGTCCCCGTGACTCCAAGTCTCTGTGACTCCTAGTCCCCGTGACTCACCTCGTGGCTCCTACCTCCGTGACTCCCTCCACGGCTCACAGTCCTCCGACTCTACCATGACTCCTAGTCCCCAGTCGTGACTCCAAGTCTCGCGACTCCTAGTCTGTGACTCCAAGAGAGGTGGCCGAGATAAAAGCAGCTTGTCGCTGCCACCTTCTCTCCCCTCTCCGACGAACAGGGGCTAGTGACCGCAGATCCAGACCGTAGTCCGATGAGATCGTGCCAATACTTCCCAGTCTCAATAACCGAGATAAACGCAGCTCCTAGCTGCCACCTTCTCTCACTAGACCTCAATCTCCCAGGCTCCCACCTCCAGGATTCAAGCCAATCTGGCGAGCTCCGAGCTCCAGCCATAAATATATACTCAAGCCAGCCTCTACCTAAATCGTACTCCTCGCTTCGACCATAAATAATCATCACTTGGAGTAGGGGGCTATTGATGAGCCCTGACTTTTCAGTTATATATTTATACATACACTTATACATTAATACAATCCAAAACAACCAAATATATCCCATATATACACTTACCAAATATTTACATTGAGACCCCTCATAATATGCCACATTGGCACACTTTCACCCCTATAAATACTATAACCCTCAAAGGCCAAGGTAAGTCTCACTCTCTCATTTTACACATACAACACACACTCTCTCTCTCTAGAATACTCTCCCTAGAGAGTTTCATATACAGTTTATACACATAAACACCGACTGATTCTTACGCCCGAGGGTTATAGCGGGGCTTCCCCCCGCACCCCTAACGGTGCTGTTTTGCAGGTTCCTCCCGAGGTGCCGACGCGTTTCAGCCACCTTCCGAGGCCAAAAGTCGTGGCGTCATCATAAACCTTAATATAAGTTGGATATGTGTGCTTTGTAAACCCTTGACAAAGATAGATATTGAACTTCATTATACCATGGCTATTTCTTCTCTTGTTTAGCTCCTCTATACATCTCACATAGAAAACTATACAAAAATGATGAGTGTGGTGTGCATGATATTAACATCTCTGAAGGTAATAGCATGCATGGCATCTTACAATGCTTAGATAAGGGTGGCAGCATGGTTCCTTGCCTGTACAATAACATGCCCATGTCAGGATCCCTAACATCTTGTTACGGTAGCCTTATCATTGTTTCATCCATGTAAAGTTTCACTGTGAATCTTTGTAATTTTCATGTTATTTGGATTTCATTCTTCATTACGTTGCCTCTTTCTCGCAAAACCATAATGCAGTATAAAAGTCTGTATAAAGGTCTCTGCTTACTTTGGCCCTCTCCATGATGTGCTAAATATTATTATTTTTTTTGCATCAGGCAAGGAAGAAAATTAGATCCTAATTAAATGGCTATAGACCAAGCTAGAAATGTTGGCCGTCCACTGATGAATCTTGTCAGGCTGAAAGGAGTACCTATATTGCAGCAATTGCAGTTGGAAGAGCAGCTGCTTCGAACCTCGTCAGCCAATTGGTGTATCATTAATGATGGAACAGATAAACGTAATATAGTCATGGGAATTTCAGGGTGAGTTGATTTCGTAGTCATGTTTTTTTAGTCTGGTAAAACACTTAAAGAGTCTGTCATTCACTTGTAGTGAACAGTCTTGCTACCTAGTGCCCTGTGACACTTGGGGAGATTCTAAATTTGGAAATGTTTTTATTAGAGCAAATTCTAAATAAGACCACAAAATTTGGCCCCTCCGTCATAAACTGAGTGTCCATTTAAAAAAAAAAAAAATTGTCCCAAATTAAGTATTCCCTTTTCTTTTACGTTACTAAACTCACCTTCTCTATCATATAGCGTGCACTAATTACATCTCTGCCTGCTAATCTAATACATAGTTGTCTGCACGTGAATATTTGCTTAGGAAACCTGCTGAACTTCTTGAAATTACTCCTGTGCTACGAGATAACATTCCTGTCATAAGAAGGTTTACTGGGGGAGGTACTGTTATAGTTGATCATCAGACAATATTCGTCTCATTTCTATGCAACAAGGATGATGTTCCTGATGTACAACCATATCCTCGACCCATCATGACTTGGAGCAGTCAATTATACAGCAAAGTGTTCCAAGGAATAGATGATTTCAAACTTCGTGAAAATGGTAAGCATATTCAACTTAATCTTTCTAAAAGTAGTCCGTCAACATTTATGCCGGTATCGTTCTTTTCCAAGATCATCAATTTTATTACAGGAACTTTATTTGGTAAATGATAGAATTCAGAAATGGTGATATTGAAAGAGCAAATGAAGAACATATTTGGGAAAAATGTTTCTATGTATTCACAATGACAATTACACTTTGAATATATACAGAGCTTCTAAACAACTTCTAACAACTTCTTAACCTCCTTTCTAACTGCCTAACTGACTAACAACTTATTTACATTTGAGTCCTCCAGGTCTTCAGTCTTGCCCTTCCGGTCCTCTAAGTCTTCATCCTTGTTATTAACCTCATTACCCCCCCTCAAGATGACAGTGTGAAACAGATTGAGCACATTCATCTTGGAGAGTAAAAATAAAATTCTGTCACTGGTTAATGCCTTTGTAAAGAGATCAGCAGGTTGCTCAAGAGTTGCAATTTGATGAGTGATAACAACACCTTGCACTATCTTCTCTCTGACAAGATGGCAATCAATTTCTATATGTTTAGACCTCTCATGAAAAACTGAGTTTGCAGCTAAGTGGATTGCAGCTTGATTGTCACAGTAAAGAGGAACAGGTGTTAAAGAAGATACACCAAATGCAGTTAGAACAGAGACCACCCATGTAATTTCACAACAAGTATTTGCTAATGCCCTATACTCAGCTTCAGCTGAAGATCTGGAGACAATGGTTTGTTTCTTGCATTTCCAAGAAATTAAGGAAGAACCAAGGAATATGCAGAAACCAGAAATTGATCTCCTAGTTGTAGGACAAGCACCCCAATCAGAGTCACTATAAGCAGTCAAAATAAGAGGAGAAGCAGGATAGAATAACCCCTGACCAGGTGACCCTTTTAAATACCTTACAAGCTTTAGTGCAGCCTCCATATGTGGAATTCTAGGATCAGACAAGAACTGACTTAGAATATGAACTGGATAGGAGAGATCTGGCCTTGTAATGGTAAGATAGATTAGTCTACCTACTAATCTTCTATAAATACTAGGATCAGAAATAGGATTGCCCTTATTTGCAGAGAGACTGTGATGAGAATCCATAGGAATTTTGGAAGGCCTTGCATTTTCCAACTTTGTATCCTTTAGAATGTCCAAGGTGTACTTTCTTTGATGCAAGTAAAGTCCCTTGTCTGATCTAGCAATCTCTAAGCCCAAAAAATACTTTAGTGCACCTAGATCTTTAATCTTGAACCTGGAGTGAAGATGAGCTTTGACAACTTCAATAGTGATAGGATCACTCCCAGTAAGAATAAGATCATCCACATACACTAATATGGCAAAGACAATGCTCCTTGGTCTTAAGAATGAACAAAGAATTATCTGAATGAGCCATAATGAAACCAAAATCATGAGAGCCTCGAAAACTTTTGATACCACTGCCTTGGTGCTTGCTTTAGACCATATAAAGACTTATGTAGTTTGCACACCAAAGGAGATGTATCTGAAGTGATCAAGGATGGAGAAACAAGGAGCCCAGGAGGAAGATCCATATAAACCTCTTCATTCAAATCACCATGAAGAAAAGCATTTGAGACATCCATTTGTGAGAGAGACCATCCTTTTGAAACAGCTAGAGCAAGTATAAGTCTGACAGTTGTCATCTTTGCAACAGGAGCAAAGGTAGCAAAAAAATCTTGACCTTCAATCTGTGTAAAACCTTTAGCAACAAGCCTAGCCTTGTATTTGTCCAATGTACCATCTGAGTTAAATTTCAACTTATATATCCATTTACATCCAACTGAATGTTTACCATGAGGTAAGTGTTGAACAGTCCAAGTGTTGTTTAGTTCTAAAGCATTGAGTTCACTTTCCATGGCCACACACCACTCAGGATATTTAACAGCTTGTTTATAAGTAGTGGGCTCCTTTGGAAGAGAAGAAATATTGAAGCAAAATGAAGAATATTGAGGAGAGAATTTGTCATAGGAAATGAAGTTATGAAGAGAGAAAGGATGAGAATACCTGGATGTTGATGAAGCCATGTGATTGATGAAATTGGATGGGAGATTAGAGTAGTCTTGATATTTGATAGGAACTTGAATTTTTCTAGAAGGTCTAGAAGGAACAACAGGAAGAATGAGAAGGTGAAATATGAGAATCATGGACTGAAGAATCATGTTGAACAGAGGAAGGAGATGTATGAGGAATAGATGATGTAGTAGGAGATGTATGAGGAGAAAGTTGAGTTGGAGTTGTGAGAGCAGAATCATCACAATCAAGCCAATCAATATCTGATGAGGACTGAAGAATAGGAGCATATGATGGACTGACAACACCTGGAGAAGCAAATGGAAACACATTTTCATGAAATGAAATATCTCGGGTAGAAGATTTTGTGAGAATTCAAATCATAAAGTTTATAGGCTTTCTTATGAGAAGGATAGCCTATGAACACACTCTTAATAGCTCTTGCAGAAAATTTGTCTCGACCATGTTGAAGAGTGGAAGCAAAACAAAGACACCCAAATACTTTTAGATGCGAATATGAAGGAGGCTTAGAAAGAAGGACCTCATATGGTGTTTTGTTGTGAAGAACGGTACTAGGAAGCTGTTGATGAGATATGTATTTGTTAAAATACGCCACCCCAAAACTTTAGAGGTATGTGAGATTGAAATCTCAAAGATCTAGCTATCTCCAATAGGTACCTATGTTTCCTTTCAACCCTCCCATTTTGTTGAGGAGTTTCGGTCTGAAGTACTATTACGAACAATTCCCAAAGGAGTTAACAAGCGTAAAGTGAACCGAAGAATTGATCCCATTGTCTGAGTGTATCATATTGATTTTGGAGTTAAATTGATTTTGAACAAGGTGAATGAAATTGAGTAATTTTTCTGGAGTTTGATCTTTTGATTTTAAGAGATAAACCCAAGTGCATCTAGAGAAGTCATCCACAATTGTGAGAAATGAGTTATACCCATCATGAGTGAGAAGTTTATATGGACCCCACAAGTCACAATGAATAAGAGAAAAAGGTTTATGACTCTTAGAGTTACTCAATGGAAAAGGACATCTTGTTTGTCTAGCAAAATGACAAACATCACACAAGAAATCTTTACAAATATGCTCAGATTTACAGTCAATATGAGAGATGAGTTTCAATTTTTGAAGTGGAACATGACCTAATCTAAGATGCCAAAGAGACATATTGTTGGAGACAGTTGAACAAACTTTTGTAGAATCAGAAACCTCAGAGAAATTGTTTGCAGAATCTTTGAGAAGTAATCTGTAAAGACCTCCATGCATTTCACCAATCACTTTGTACTTCTTCAACAGATGGTCCTGGAGTAAACATTTATTTTGAAGAAATAACATGGAAGAATTGTTATCAAGTGTTAGTTTACTCACAGAAATCAAATTGTATGAGAACTCAGGCACATACAGAACATTGAGCAAAATAATGTTTTCTGTCAATTGAACATTGCCTTTATGAGTAATGGTGGATTTTGCACCATTAGGAAGATGCATATATGATGAAACAGGTGTGGGATTGATGAGAAGATCAAAAGATGAAGTAATATGATCAGTGGCCCCAGTGTCAAATATCCAGTTTGATTTATGATTGGTAAGAGAACTCATGCATAAAGATTCAACAAGACTTGTGGAAAAACTAGTGTTACCTGCAGAAGAGGAATCATTAGTATCAATGTTTTCCATGTTCAGCAACTTCAGAAGATTATGGAGTTGAGTAGGTGTTATCCCAGTGGAACTCAGAACATTGGAAGCAGATGTTGAAGTGTTTGTGGAGGTAGATGGAGGAACAGTCAATGTGGCAGCAACATTAGCTGAATGGCTAGTATTTCCTTTTGTAAATCTTGCTCTATAGGTTTTAGGCATTCTGGACAGATCAGGAGGAGTTCCATGGAGATGATGCCAATCAGGATACCCATGGAGAAAGAAACATTTGTCTTTAGTATGACTGTCTCCATGACAGTAGTCACAAAAACTGGACCCTCTTGGTTTGTTCTTGTAGCTGCTATTTTGCTTAAAACCACTATTACTCTTGCTCATAAGAACAATGGAAGAGGAATCTTCTGAATCCCTCATATTCAGATTAGCTGCAGCATGTCCCCTTTGTTGTTCTTCCTGAAGTAGCATACTCAAAGCTTCATTAACATTGGGAAGAGGTTTGAGCATCAGAATTTGACCTCTTGTGGCAGTGAAGCTCTCATTCAATCCCATTAAAAATTGAGTCAGCTTATGAATGAGATCAAATTCATCTTGTTGCTTAGTATGACCACAAACACAATTGCAAGTGCACTTACTCAGATGAGTAAGCTCATAATATTCATCCCACATATTTCTGAACTTTGTATAATATGATGAGACAGACAAATGACCTTGAGAGAATGAGGCAAGATCCTTCCTGATCTGGAAAATCTTAGGAGCATTGGTTTGATCATATCTACTCTTCAAGTCATCCCAAACAGCTTTAGCAGTTGGAAGATAAGAAATGCTTGAAGCAATCTCAGCAGATAATACATTCGTAATCCAAGATATAATCATGCTATTACATCTACTCCAAACAGCAGCATATTTGGAAGTAGCAACAGGTTGAGGACACTGTCCATTTATCATGCCAAGTTTTATTTTGGATTCCAAAGATAAGATCATTGCACGACTCCATTGCGTGTAATTAATTTCAGTGAGAACATGAGAAATTAATTTCATGCCAGGATTGTCATTAGGATGCAAGTACAGTGGATGATTAGGGTTCAATTGAATGATAGGTTCTGCAAAATCATACAGGTCAACAGATGTGGATTCATCATCGGAATTGATGGGGGAATTGTCATCAGGATTCGCCATTGTAAACACTCAGCAAGAACAGATACAGAGAGTGAAATCGAATGAACAGAAATTTGATCGAATTCAGCAGAACAAACACGCAATTTCATATGAGGAATCAATTTCGCAGAGATACCTGCTTTGACTTGAGGCAGAGCTGGCGCAAGAACATGATTAAATTGCGGAAGTAAAATTCAAGCTCTGATACCATGATAGAATTCAGAAATGGTGATATTGAAAGAGCAAATGAAGAACATATTTGGGAAAAATGTTTCTATGTATTCACAATGACAATTACACTTTGAATATATACAGAGCTTCTAAACAACTTCTAACAACTTCTTAACCTCCTTTCTAACTGCCTAACTGACTAACAACTTATTTACATTTGAGTCCTCCAGGTCTTCAGTCTTGCCCTTCCGGTCCTCTAAGTCTTCATCCTTGTTATTAACCTCATTAGTAAAGCTGGATTGATGATAGTGTGAATGCTTCCAATCTATCAGATTACGTTTTTGGCAGTCTCAAATTTGGCGGTAATGCCCAGTCCATTACGAAAAATCGGTGGATCCACCATACATCCTTTTTATGGGACTTTGAGACCAGCAACATGGCTTACCTGAAACTTCCAAAGCGGGCACCTGAATACCGACAGGTACAATGTTGTCAAGTGTCAACCTCCCGGTTCTAAAAATTTAACGTTACATTTTATTTCATTAGCTGTTGAAAGAACAACCAATATTCTATTTACATATTTTAGATCGTTTTGCAGATGAACTTTAATTGCTACATGTTAAATCCTCTTTTTAAGTTTTCCATCTATTTCATGCTTAGGCAAGGGACCATTTGGATTTTGTTTGCCGTTTGAAAGACTATGTGCCAAAGTCAGATTTCATCGACGGAACTGTTGATGCTATTGGAACCCAGTTCTGTGTTTCTTCAATGGAGTTGGGAGAGGTTGAATCTTTGTGTAATACAGATTTTACTCACACTTCCAAGTTACTGACAAGGCAAGAATTAGAGGCAGCAACTACTAGAAGTAAAGATGTTTCCTGATCATCAAAATTCATTATTACTAAAGAAGAAGTCGCTCTTCAATGGTGCTCGAAGTTGAGGTTGCACTTGCACCTAGAGATCTCCATTGGATTATTGTATCGTTAAAGAGAAGTTAAAACAGTTGCAGAAAATTATGGTAACTTGTTAGTGATAATGTTAATTGATTGGAATACTGTCGTTATGTTGAGATATTTAGTTTTGACCACAAATGTCCTGGTAGATTCTTTCTCAGACCATGATTGCGGTGAACCAATTTTGGTGAGCAATTTTGTGAATCAATTTTGGTTCATGGTAATTAGTGGTGAACGAATATTTGTTCATGGCCATGAACAAAAATTTTTGTTCATTTATGAACGGATTTGTGAACGAAAATTGGTTTGAGTTATACTTATATGTGTATTTTGTAATTTTTAATATTATATTATTTAAATAAGAATATTTAAATAAGAATATTAAAAATGTTTATAATTTCTTTTTCTCTATAAATAGTCTAATTTCGTAATATTTGACATAATTTTAATATTTTACTATTTGAAAATGATTAAATTTTTTTATTGTATATATTTGACACAATTTTAATATTTTATATATTTAAGTTTTCTCTTGTGTCAAACGACGTCGTTTATGAGTGTAATGTTTTAAATTATCGTAATTTGAAGTTTATTTATGAGTATTTAATTTTTCAAAATTATGCAAATAAAATAATAAAATAAATAATTAACTTTTTTTATTTTTAATGACATTAATAAAACATAATATTGTATATTGTATATTATGTTGAAATCACAACCCTGCTCTTCTCTATTCTAGAAATTCATGATTTCCCCCAATTTTCTAGGGTTCTTGAAAGCCCTAGATGTTTGAAGAAAATCTGAAATCTTCTTGATTGAACACAAGAACACAACAAGGAGATTTATGGATGTTGAGGTGTGACCTAGAAAGCACAAGAAGAAGAAATTCTTCACCAACCTGGAAGAAATCTCTGGAAGAATCAAGCCTTCTTCACCGTTGCACTTCCATGGATGGAAGGATCGAGATGCATCGTGAATTAACCTTCACCGACTTAAGAGAAGTATAAATAGGAAGTTGGGGTTCTCATTTTGGGCATTCCCAGCAAAGCAAAACAGATCGTGTAAAAGATTAGGAAGGTCTCTTGAGTTGTGATAGTGTGTGGTGAGGTACATAGAGAGGTTATTATACACTAAAGTGTATTTGTAGTTGTGCTTAGAGTGTTTGTACATTATAATTGTACAAAGTGTTTAATAATAATAGAAATATTATTATTACTTGTGGTTCGTGAATTCGGGTACCAAAATTCAACAATTTGGTATCAGAGTGGTACGATCCGGGATCGTGGGAACCACTGCTGCAGGGACGTTACGAGTTCGGTGCGCTATCCGGGATAGTGAAGCAAGTTGGTCCGGGACCTCGCTTACTTGATAGCACGTGGGAGAAGTGTATCAAGTCACCATGACAGATATTATTGGCACAACTTCCGGCATGGAGAGACTGGATGAGTACAACTATCGTGATTGGCGAACATGCATGAAGTCCTACCTTAAAGGACAAGACTTATGGAACATTGTAGACGGCACGGAGACCTCACCGCCCGAGAATAACACGGAGCAGCTCCGCAAATGGGAAATTAAAGCAGGGAAGGCATTATATGCAATTAAGACGACCATCGACAAAAGTATGCTCGCGCGCATTGAAGATATCGAGGTGCCAAAAGAAGCGTGGGATGCTTTGGCTGCTCTCTTCTCAAAGAAAAATGCTGCCCGACTACAGAGCTCCTGGAAAGAGAGCTTATAAATACGTCACAAGGATCGTATTCGGTCAGTGACTATTTCTTTAAAATCAGAAACTTGTGCCGTGAAATAGAGCAATTGGATCCCACTTCAAAAATCGGAGAATATCGGATGCGTAGAATAATAATCAATGGTTTAAACCCCGAATATTCTACGTTTATCACGGCAATCCAAGGTTGGCCTGTACAACCGTCCTTAATAGATTTAGAAAATCTATTAGCCAACCAAGAAGCCCTTGCCAAGAAAATGGCGGGAGTATCATTAAAGAATACGTAAGAGGCACTTTTCAAAGAACCGAAGAGGCCAACCACGGAAAAATAGTGGTACGTGGAAAAACATGAAGACGACATAAAGAAAAGTCAAATGGGCGGCCAACGTAGTCACCAACCAGGGGAAGCTCAAGGACGCTCTCAGAAAGGGGGAGCTCAACAACGCCAAGGCTATAGATTTCGGCCACAGGGGAATAGACGTGATGGTGACGAGTGCTACAATTGTGGCAAGAAGGGTCACTTTGCTCGGGACTGTCGATCGAGGAGAAGGTCGTTCAAGGCAACGCGGTGACGTCGGGAGGTCATCAAGGGATAACAAATGAGGAAGAGTGGGACCTAGAAGTGTCCTACGCAAAGAGCGCATTCTTCTTGAAGCTTCTCGAGACGACGAGAATGACTTTAATGTAGGGAAGGTGACAACCGCAAGTGCCATCACGGAGATTGAAGACCGAGCACTCGCGCAACTACTCGAAGCTAGTCGACTACAACAAGGATTGGATTGTCGACTCTGGATGCTCTAACCACATGACGGGAGACCAGGAGAAGCTCAGTTGCATGTCTGAGTACAAGGGAGGTCGAGTTGTCGTGACAGCTAACAATTCGAGAATGCCAATAGCCCATATTGGCAAGACAAAGATAGTGCCACGATTTAGTTCTCATCAAGTCCAGTTGCTAAACATGTTTCACGTACCAGGCATGAAGAAGAATTTATTGTCTGTGTCTCAGTTGACGTCTCCAGGAAATTACGTCGTGTTTGGACCAAAGGACGTGAAGGTTTATAGAGACTTAAGGATTGAAAGCAAGCCGTTCATGGAAGGAAAAAGAGTGGAGTCTATTTACGTGATGTCAGCAGAGTCGGCATACGTAGATAAGACAAGGAAGAACGAGACTGCAGACTTGTGGCACGCACGGTTGGGGCATGTCAGCTATCACACGCTGAGGAAAATGATGGTCGAGTCAACGTTAAAAGGGCTACCATATTTAGACATTCGGACAAATACAATCTGTGCTGGATGTCAATACGGCAAGGCACATCAGCTGCCTTATGATGAGTCAAAGTTCAGAGCCAGAGAACCGTTGGACCTGGTGCACTCAGATGTGTTTGGCCGAGTCAAGCAACCATCTTGTAGCGGCATGAGATACATGGTGACGTTCATCGACGACTATTCACGGTACGTTTGGGTCTATTTTATGAAAGAAAAATATGAAACTCTGGCCAAGTTTAAAGAATTCAAAGAAAAAGTGGAAAATGAGATTGGAAGGAGCATACGGTGCCTGCGAACAGATAACGGTGGAGAATATATGTCGGAAGAATTTTCTCTATATCTTCGTGAGTGCAAGATTAGGCGACAACTGACGTGTCCAGGCACTCCACAACAGAACGGAGTAGCAGAAAGAAAGAACCGACATCTTGCAGAGACTTGTCGAAGTATGTTGCACGCCAAGAATGTTCCCGCTCGATTTTGGGCTGAATGCATGAAGACTGCGGCACATGTAATAAATAGGCTGCCACAAGCAAGGTTGGGATTTATCTCTCCTTTCCAGAAACTATGGCACACCAAGCCTGTAGTAAGTCATTTTCGAATCTTTGGTTGCGTGTGCTATGTCTTCGTACCGGATCACCTTCGATCAAAATTTGACAAGAAGGCTATAAGGTGCATATTCATTGGATACGACAATGAAAGAAAAGGATGGAAATGTTGTGACCCCACATCAGGTCGTTACCATGGATCCAGAAATGTGGTGTTTGACGAAGCATCATCTTGGTGGTCACCTCAACAAGCAGCGCTTCCAGACTCGAAGGAGATAGAAGAAAAGTTGCAAGAAAAGTTCGTGGAGCAAACAAAGGAAGGAGTGTCGAGCAACCCGGAAGCTGTGAAAGTGCCGCCACTAGTTATTGAAGAGGAACAAGAGCCGATCTCTCCCATAGAATTTAACCAGCCGACAAGTCCATGGAGCACCGGTGTTCACAGAAGTCAAGAAGAACTGCCAAGTTCACAAGAAGAATCTAGAGACGGGGGTGAAGATGCGTAAAACACAACAACATTCAAGAAGGAGGTCGAACCGTCAACGAAGACCAAATCCAAAGTATGCAAATGCCGCACTTACCGAAGATACTGGCATGACGTAACCTTCAACGTTTGAAGAAGCATCTCGAGATCCTAAATGGAGAAAAGCAATGGATGAGGAGATGGCAGCACTCAAGCAAAATGAGACATGGGATTTGGTCCCGAAGCCCAAAGACGTAAAACCCATAACTTGTAAGTGGGTTTACAAAGTAAAGACACGTCCCGATGGTTCAATCGAGCGATATAAAGCACGGTTAGTGGCACGTGGGTTCTCTCAACAATATGGACTAGACTATGATGAAACATTTAGTCCCGTGGCGAAGATCACCATTGTTCGTGTGCTATTAGCATTGGCAGCTAGCAAGTCATGGAAACTTTGGCAAATGGACGTGAAAATTGCCTTCTTGCATGGGGAAGTTGATCGAGACATCCACATGGAGCAACCACAAGGATATGAATGGAAGGACCGATTGGAGTATGTGTGCAAATTAAGAAAGGCTTTATATGGACTAAAGCAGGCACCCAGAGCTTGGTACGGAAAGATTGCAGAGTTTCTAGTTCAAAGTGGATATGTGTTGGCACCGTCAGATTCAAGCTTGTTTGTCAAGTACGAACAAGGAAAACTAGCTATTGTGCTAGTTTATGTGGACGATTTAATCATCACGGGGGACGATATGGACGAAATTCAAAGGACAATGGAGAACTTATCTGTCCGATTTCAAATGAAAGAGCTTGGAGAGCTAAAACACTTTCTTGGACTTGAAGTTGATCGTGATGAAGGAGGCTTGTTCCTATGCCAACAAAAGTATGCAAAAGATATCCTACGTAGATATGGGATGCTTGAGTGTAAACCAATCTCCACCCCAATGGAAGTGAATGCAAAGTTATGTGCGGAAGAAGGCAAAGATCTTGAAGATGGGACGATGTACCGGCAATTGGTAGGTAGCCTAATCTACTTAACCCTGACGAGGCCAGACATCGCATTTGCAGTGGGACTAGTAAGTCGATTCATGCAAAAACCAAAGAAGCCACACTTGGAAGCCGTAAGAAGAATATTGAGATATGTAAAGGGAACAATCGACTATGGGCTTCTATATCAGAAAGGTGGATATCACAAAGTAATCGGCTACTGTGATGCAGATTACGCAGGAGATCATGATACCCGACGCTCAACAATCGGGTATGTGTTCGCCTTGGCTCGGGAGCGCGTGGTGTAGCAAAAGACAATCAACTGTGTCATTGTCAACCACCGAAGCGAGTACGATCTGCAAAGAATGGCCTCAAGAAAGTACATGGTTGATGAAGTTATTGGAGGACATACATCAACCAATCGATTATGCAGTCAAGCTACTATGTGATAACCAATCAGCTATTCGTCTAGCCGAAAATCCAGTATTTCATACTCGGACGAAACATGTGGAAGTACACCACCATTTCATAAGGGAGAAAGTGCTACAAGGGAAGATACAAATGTGCCCGATCAAAACAGGGGACCAAATTGCAGATGTGTTCACTAAGAGTCTTAGTGCAAAGAAGTTCGAGGAGTTCAGAGAAAAACTAGGTATGACTACAAGGTCGAGAAGAGTCAGCGTTGAGGGGGAGTGTTGAAATCACAACCCTGCTCTTCTCTATTCTAGAAGATTCATGATTTCCCCCAATTTTCTAGGGTTCTTGAAAGCCCTAGATGTTTGAAGAAAATCTGGAATCTTCTTGATTGAACACAAGAACACAACAAGGAGATTTATGGATGTTGAGGTGTGACCTAGAAAGCACAAGAAGAAGAAATTCTTCACCAACCTGGAAGAAATCTCTGGAAGAATCAAGCCTTCTTCACCGTTGCACCGCCATGGATGGAAGGATCGAGATGCATCGTGAATTAACCTTCACCGACTTAAGAGAAGTATAAATAGGAAATTGGGGTTCTCATTTTGGGCATTCCCAGCAAAGCAAAACAGATCGTGTAAAAGATTAGGAAGATCTCTTGAGTTGTGATAGTGTGTGGTGAGGTACATAGAGAGGTTATCTATAACTATATAATGAGGCAAGTAAAAACACCTATTTTCCCGCTTAAAATAAGGGCAGACAAGTAATTTCATGTTCAATCATATTTGTAATTACAATGCCTTAAAATGATATTTTGATATTATGTATGTTCTCAAAAATATCCCTAATAAATAACTTAGTCCTTTAATATTCTGTTTCAACGCTTTCTTCCCAATCCTCTTCTCCCTCTCCGTCGCTCCTCTTCCCCAAAAATATCCACGCCCTCTGCTACAAACACTGCCGCCGTCGTCGCCTCCGCCTTGATTGATGTCGCCCACCGCAGAGAGAAAGACAAGTTGCTGGGTAATCAGTCTTTGTTCAATTTTACTGCTATCAATTTAGGTTTAGCCAAAGAAAATCCGATGTCGTCATCAGATTCAGCAACACCGACGACTATCCGAACCCCACCACCACAAACTGATTGGATTAATGCTCACGAAAGATTACTTCCTCAATGGCACTCACTCGCTCGCTCTCACCAGGTCCCCTCCATGCCCTCTCAGTAACTTAATTTAGGGTTTTTGTTAGTTTCCAATTAATTCTTGCATTCTCAGTATTCTCCCATGTGCAAAACTTGTCCTGGTTGAATTTGGTTATTCTGTATGTTAATTTTTTATATTGAGCTAAGTTTTCAGTTGTATAGGACTCGTGGGTGTGTTTTTCTTAAGAAGCATATTATTTGGAATTAATGGAACAATGGAATCTGCGGGAACCAAAAATTTTGGTTGGAATTTTCTTTTGGCACTTTCATTTTCTTTTGGGATTAGCCAGGAATGCTATTCCAATATGAAGCAGAACTTGATGCTTTCCTCGAGTTTCTCATATGGAGATTCTCCATTTGGGTTGATAAGCCTACTCCAGGAAATGCTCTTATGAATTTGCGAGTATTTATTAAATTATGAGCTATTTGAACTACTGCCTCTCACCAAATGAGCTCGAAATTCAATAATTTTAGAATATGTTGTCTCAAAATTAAATAATTTTGGAATATGTTGTCGTCCGTTCATACGAATTGTTACTTTGTGAATTGCAGGGAAAGAAGAAGGAAGGAAACGCCGCCAGATATATCACTAGGTCACAGGCTGTTAAGTATCTTCAAGTCAGTCTATCAGTTTCAGGTATGGTAATTTTTATATTTTCTATAGAATTCATGAGAAGTTATTGAAGTTACATAAATTTAAGTATCTTCATGTTAGTCTATCAGTTCTCAAGTACGTTAATTTATATATGTTTCTCTATAATTCTTGATAAATTGTTGAATTTACACAACTTTTATGATTTTGGTGCAATAAAGTTATGATCTTTTGTTCATGTTATTGGTTTGTTTTGAAATTAACAGGAGATTATGCATATTCAAAGGAATATTTCCCCGGGAACCGAAGAAGAAGGTGAAGGGGAATCACCACACTTACTATCATATGAAAGATATTCATTTCCTTAAACATGAGCCACTTCTTGAGAAGTTGCGAGATATGCGAGCTTATGAAAGGAAGGTGACGAAGGCCATGTCTAAGAAGAACAGGGATCTTGCTGAACGTTTATTGACTCGCAAGCCAGGTTATACATTGGACATGCTTATTCGCGAAAGGTAATTGTTTGCTTTGTGTAATTTGGTTACCTTAATTATTGTGTGTAGATGAACATTTTGATGGGTACTGATTGAATGCTTGGGTTTTAGGTAACCGAAGTTTATTGGTGCACTTAGAGATTTGGATGACTGTCTCACTATGGTGCACCTTTTTGCTGCTTTACCTGCTAAGGAGAAGGAGAATATTCAAGTGAAGCGTATTCATAACTGTCGAAGGTTTACCCTCTCTGTAGTTCTGATTTTGATTTGTTGGGGCTGTAATTGATGTGATAGATTTTGAAAAGGTTCTATTATTATATCAGAGATTGTAAAACCAATTTTTAAGAATGTTGTTTTGACAAATGGGTTGTGTTTCCTTGCTGTTCAGGTTAAGCCATGAGTGGCAGGCCTATGTTTCTCGAACTCACAAACTGAGAAAGGCTTTCATATCCGTGAAGGGCATATATTACCAGGTAATGTTGAGTGCGCCAAGCTTGTTGTTCTGGTTACTGCTGTACTACTTACTGAAGCATAGGTTTAATTTGTGAATTTATTTTTTCAGGCAGAGGTGGAAGGGCAAAAGATCACTTGGTTAACTCCTCATGCACTGCAGCAAGTATTGCCTCAAGATGTTGGCTGATTGTAATCGTTTTCTGACAACTTTTTTCACACCATTTAGGTATGAGTATGTCTTCATCCTTTTAGTCCACCAACACGTTTGTGCACTTCTTTTTGGTAAAGGAAAGATAAAGTTGGACTTGGAAGTAGCCAACATGATGTGTATTTGAAGCAGATGCTCCATTCTTCATACCCTTGGATGCATTCTGTTTTGTTTGTTTCTTAGGGCCATTGGAGATTTTATTGGAGCATTGACTGCGTTGTGTTTGTATGTCTTTATTGACCCCTATAGATTTGAGTAGGAAAGGCCGACTTTTTTTTTTTTGTATGAACGATTGAAATGGAAACTTTTTTCTTATATGCCCCATACCCACCCGATAGATCCTAACACGAATTTTGTACACAATGAAGTTTCTTACTTTTTTTTTTTTTCTATATCGAATCATATTGAAGGTGCTCCACGCTTTTGAGCACGAGATTTTTGCCAATGTGAATTAGGGTCTAAGAAAGGTTGCTCTATTATGAACTGGAGACCATGGGTTCAAACTACTGAACCAGTCTCTCAGCTTGCAGGGATACATTAGACCCTTGCAAGACCAGCCAGTGGCAAGAGCCTTCTAATGGGCCATTCTTATATATGTGTGTCTCTATGTGTGCTACTTTCTCTTATGGAATTGCAGGGTTGGAAGACATTATGTTTTTTGGCAGATAACTTGGTTAGTGTAAATCTCCCAGCAAGTATTCATTGTTTGTAATGGCATTTTTGAACTTTACAACTTTTTTCAGCTTATCTTACTTGAGCGAATACTCCAAGCGGTACTAAAAGTACAGTCTCAGGCAAGTTCTACATTCTGCTTTCTGGTGGCTACCAGCAAGCATTCTTGCCATTACTATGTTGTGCCTAGGCTCAATATTTTATGCTTTTTGGTGCCTTCTATATTTTGCATGATGAAACTGATATTCATCGTAAGTTTAAAAGTCAAAAATATAATCTCTCCATTTGAAAAGAAATCCTAATTTTCTTATTGAGATGTATACTGTATGTGTAAGCTCTAAGCTTCTTGTGAGTATTACCTGTTGCAGGTTTATTTACAAGTTCAAATGGTCTCGTGAATACTTCTTCATTTTTTGTTGGCTCAATCTTTCCTACGGCTCATAGTCTTGGATTACGGACGTGATTACTATGGTAAGACTTGCACATAGTAGATCCTTCCCTCGCAGTTTAACATTGCTATCCTGGAGGTGCATAACCAAAAAAATTCAGATTTCCAAGCCTTAACTTGGTTTTGATTTGTATTTTCGGTATGGTTTGATGGCTTTTCATTCGGTAAACTAAGAAGAGCTTTTGCCTTTGTTTTTCCTCATTTTTATACACATATATATGTGTGTGTGTGTGAATATCATGATTCTTTGAAGTTAGTTAAGGTCTTCCACAGGTGTGAATGAAGAAGATTGATAATTACATTTTCTATTGCCTGATTTCATAAGAGTCTTTATAGAATTGATTTTTTATAATGCATGCCATCACACCAACGTGAATTGTACAAGTTATAGTGAAGTATATGAGGCATGGTATCTTGAAAACTGCATTTTTATAATTACCTTTTCTGTTTAAATTTGTTGCACTAAATTTCAAATAACGAAACTCTACGTTATGTATGGATGTTCGGACTTAAAATATAGTCCTTAGATACCAAAAGGAGTCACATTTAAACCTTCTTAAGTCAACTTGACATATATCCTAAATGTATATTTGATGTGGATGTACTTGCTTTTCAAAATTATACACAATAAATTCAGATTACCTTTAGCTTAACGTACGGTGTTGTAGTTTTTTTCTCGATAAAGGGGAGAATGCCTCATAAGTTCTAAAAAATTTATAATGCCCCATAAGTTCCTTTCCACATTGTATTATCATGTTGTATTATAGTTTTCTTTATATTCTTTCAACATATCTGATTCATATATTTAAGTGCATAAAATATTTATTTGCAAGACATTATTACAGATGGTAGAAGTTAAAACCATCATCACATTTATACTGGTCAGGCATTATCGAATATAATTAATTGTATGATAAATTTTATATCACTTGAAATATTTTGTTGTACTTTTATTTTAATAAATGTTAAAAATTCATTTACTCAAGAAATATTCTTGAAGTCTAAGAGAAGAGTCAATTTAATATTTATCCTTATATTTATATTGACTCTTTTATTTATAGCTCTGTTTTTGTCAAAGTGTTATGGCCGTGCGTTTAATGCACGGGTGTTAGACTAGTTATACACTAAAGTGTATTTGTAGTTGTGCTTAGAGTGTTTGTACATTATAATTGTACAAAGTGTTTAATAATAATAGAAATATTATTATTACTTGTAGTTCGTGAATTCGGGTACCAAAATTCAACAATTATTAATTCTATGACATGAAATCATTATTAAAACAATATATTTGTAAACAAAAATTCATTCAACGATACACAATAAGGTGGTACGAACGAAATTTCGTTGTTATTAGGCAGTTTCGTTCCTGTGATAAACGAATTTTTCGTTGGGATGCTCAGGCCTCTGAGATATGTAGAACTTGCTTTGGCAGGAGGGTGGCATTTGTTCCAACTTTCAAAAATATTATTTTGAAATTGATTCAATGCACCTTTCTCCATTCATTTCATTTTCGACTTGTTCTATGTGAATGTTATCCTTGGTATAAATTCTCATCATCAGAGAAAAAATATCTCATTTGATTTTGACTAGGCAAACTTTTGATTGATGATTTTTTATTTGTGTCTATCTTCTTAAAATTTCACTAGGGGGGAAGACAACATTGGGATAGGTCCTTTTTTTTTTCCACTACTCACACACACACATGCACGCACAGAAACGCCTAGGAGATAAATCATAGGGAGAGAAAGTCTTCCCTCTAACTTCTGGGGGGATCGAACCCATGACCTCCAGGTTGGAAACCATGAGCTCAAGCCAGCAGTGCAAATCCCCATGTGCTGGGATAGGTCCTTTTGAATTGAGTATACTAGGAGATGACATGCCCTACTTGACGACAATATTGACATTTTCCTTTGAAGGGGTTGATGATGGAGGGTCCGGGTGGAGTGGGGAGTAGAGGAGGGTTGTGGTTGGTCCGAGGAGGTTGGGAACGGGGTGGGGCAGATTGGTAGTAGGCGGCATGGGCAGAGGCTGGAAAGGGAGAAGGTATTGTTTGTTGTTTAAGGATGAGTTCATGATGGATTAGCTTTTCATGAAGAGCTTCAAAGGTGATGGGTGTGTCTCGGGCACGAGCGGAGTCAACCATGGGCTTGTATGTGTCATAGTCTAGACCTTTGAGAATTTTGGCAATGATGTCTTCATTGTCCATAGGTTTACCAAGAAGAGAAAGTTTGTCGGTGCAAGTTTTAATGGAGTGCATGTATTCGGATATGGATTGAGATTGTTTGGTGAGGGAGTCGAGATGGGATTTGAGTTGGAGGATATGACCACGGGAGGGGTTGACATAGGTTGTTTTGAGGATGACCCAAGCTTTGTGAGATGTGTTAGCTTGGTGAACAAGTGGGCCAACGGTGGGATCGAGGGTGCCAAGGATGAGGCGGTCTTGACGGTGCCAAGTTTTGAAGGCGGGATTGTCTTCCTCGGTATTGTCTTCTTTGATGGTGGCGGTAGGGGCGGGGTGGGTGCCATCCACGAATTTGAGTATGTCAATACCGAAAATGATAGAGGTGATTTGGGAAGCCCATGTGAGATAGGTGCGGGGTGTTAGGGTTCGGCAGAGAGAGAGGTTGACAAGGATGATGGGGTGTTTGGGTTCATCAAGGTTTGGAATGGTGGTGGTGGTACTTGCCATTGCTAGAGCTGCCGAAAAAAAAAGGGAGAAAAGATCAAATACTCTGATACCATAAGACCATTTGCAATGGAGGTGTTGAATTTTTTTTTTCAACAATTGAAAGGCTTGCAATGGTTTGTTGAAAAAAATTTCAACAGTTGAAGAGGCGCGTGTCATCCACCTCCCGAAGAGGCGCATCTTGCGCTGAAGTGTTGCCTTTTTTTTTCTTTTTTCCTGAGCGCCACTTGTCGATTTATGATTGGTCAATGAATTTTTTTTGGTTAAAATTATCCAAAATTTTCAAAGGCAATTATCTTACACAAAATCTGGGGAGAAACGCGTTTCTCCGTCGCTTATGGAGAAACGGGGCTTGTTATGTCGCGCGACATACCTAGCCACAAAAACTGGATATCACTTCATCAGCTTCTGGATATCCAGAAGCTTTGGAAAGGATATCTAGAAGCTTTGAAAAGGATAGCGGAAGGCTTTAGAAAGGATATCCGAAACCAAATATTTTTCCTGGATATCGTTTACAAAGCTTCGGATATCCATATTCAATGTTTCGGATATCAGAAGCTTTGTAAAGGATATCCAGAAAAAATACTTGGTTTCTGGATATCCTTTACAAAGCTTCTGGATATCCATTTCAAAGCTTCTGGATATCCAGAAGCTTTGTAATGGATATCCAGAAACTGACTACTTACGTCGCGCGACATAATAAGCCCCGTTTCTCCATACGCGACGGAGAAACGCGTTTCTCCCCATACGCACTCATTATCTTATATATAAAAAACAAAATTTTTTTTACACCAAAATTCATAATTTTTTTTATCTACAAATAGAATCTTGTTTCATTTGATTTGAACACAGAAAAAAAATATTATTTTTTCAATATAAATTAATTATATTGATAAAATAAAATAAAATAGTATGAAGTATGAAGTATGAAGTATTTTTTTAAATTATAAATGATAATAATAATAATAATAATAATAATAATAATAATAATAATAATAATAATAATAATAATAATAATAATAATAATAATAATAATTATTATTATTTTAATTAATAATAATTATTATTATTTTACTAATCATAAAAATAAACAATATAAAATAAAATAAAAGTGGTGGGGTATAGGATGATGAGTTGGAAGGGTGTTGAAAAAATAAGGGTGTTGAAATCATTGTAGGGGTTAAAAATTGAATGAGATGTTGAATAATTAGGTGGATGTGAGAGAAGCTGATGTGTCGCATTTTAAAGGGTGTTGAAACGACTGTAGATGACCTAAAAACAGTTTGAGAACAAGTGAGTTCTTTCATTTATCAATTGTCTATTTATCATGCAAGTGTAAATAGTAAATATCTAAACATTAAATACTAGTTACATTGAAATAATCTATATATACATGTAATAATCTATGCATGGAACCAAAGGTACAATGTACTGACTTTTAGATTTAATGAGTGTAATTATCAATACAATTATTACTATATCATTATCAATAACTTCACTTGTTTATACATTTAGAAGTATAACTTTAGGACTTTTCTATTGTGTATCCATGGACACATGATAAGGATTAAAAAATTTTTTTATAATGTGTGTCAAATTAATAGAAGTATTAATTAGTGAGTCTTAATGACTCTAATTTCAAGAGTCATAAAACATTTTTAATGACCAATTAAACTACTTTTCTAATAGAAAAGTCCTATTACTAAAAACTGCACACAACACACACCCACACTTTTTCTCTCCACTTTCTCTCTCTACCCAACCCACCACCGGCAACTACCTTCCTCATCTCCGGCGACGACTTCTCCACCTCCGGCGACGACCTTCTCCACCTCCAGTGACCACCTTCCCCTCCTTTTCCTCACATACACGACTCTCCATCCCTCTCCTTTCTCTCTCTTTATTCTTTCCCACCTCCATCACAGTTTCTTTCCTATCTCAGATCCGGCGACTACCTTCCCCACCCGAATTCCGGCGACCCATCCACCCCCTCTCCGTCGACCACCTCCTTGGCCAACTTATAGAAATTTTTAAAGCTGTTATTCAAATTCTTACTAAGTTCATAGATGAGTGATATTGCTAGTGTGTGAGAGTGATAGAGATGAAAGTTGTAGGGGTTTATAATGATGTGAAATTGGAGGGAAGAATAGTAAAATATGGAGGGAAAGTAAATGTTAGAGTCAACTAACTAAGACTCACTAATTAATATTTCTATTAATTTGACACACATTACAATTTTTTTTTTAATTTTTATCATGTGTTCATGGGCACATAATAGAAAAGTTCATAACTTTATATGTTAGTTGGAACATCTTTTTTTTTTCTCAATACTCAAGCTCCACTCACAATTCACATGGGTTTGAACCAAATTTTTTAATAATAATCGGGAGTATGATCAGAAAGTTTTAAAAATATATTATAATGCTTAAGAATTTTTTCACATATTGTAATTTCTTCTATAATACTGTATGTAATATTATATTTACATATCAACGAATATAATATTGTGTGCAGTATTTTTATAATACTGTATAAGAACTTTCTAATTATTTCGATTTAATTAGAAATTTGAGGAGAAGTGATATATATTCTAAAAAAAAAAAAATTGGGTCAAAGTCTCATAATAATTCATCCAAAATAGTTTGAACCAAAAATCTCAAATGTATACCTTGCCCAAAATAATTCGTTGTATCTACAAAGGTTTGAATCAAAAGTAAAACCTCTTGTTTAATAAATACTCTCTCCACTTGAATAAGTATGATGGTGGTGTAGAAAAAAGTTGAGAGAGGGAGAAGTAGGACATTTGGTGGGAGATGGGGGGCAACTGGTTAAAAATGAAGAATTTAAAAGGCCTTAAACATAAAAACCGCGAAATGGTTGTCAGTGAGGTGACGATGTCACCGTCACAATCTCCCTCTGAAACAGAACTACTGATACGGACACGGACACGGACACACACCACACCATCCGCTTCTCCCGCTCTCCTCCCTCCTTTATCCACCGATTTCACTGCATAACCCTTTGTCTTCTTCTTCTTCTTCTTCTTCTCTCTCTCTATACAATATCTCGATTGTTGTTCATAATAATCTCCTGTTCTTTTCATTGAATTTCATTTCAATTTCTGTTTTGATCGATCGTAATATTATTTTCTTTTCTCTCGTCTCCATTTTCATTTTCATTTTCTCTAGACTAGGGTTTTGTTCTATTGAAAGGGTTGGGAAAAATATTGATCCCTTCCCGTGTAATTCGCTTACTAATTTTGCTTCCGGCATTCCTGATTCTATTTTTTTTAATCATGTCTACTCCTACTGTTTCTCAAATTACGTGATCAATAGATAGCACCCTGTTCTTGTGGGCTGATTGAGAGGGACGTTGTTGATTGTTGATGTGTTCCAACTCTCTTTACATTTTCAAACGCCATCCTCTTTAGGTACAGTCTTGGCTATCTCTTTCGTAAAAGATTCTCAATCTGATGCATAATTAAGGACACATTTGTGAATATATCCCCAATTCTCCTTGCGGCCTTTTCCTTCAAGAAATTTAGGGTAAAAATAGTTGCGCATCCGTCCCAAAATGAATGCCCATATTTGTTCTTAGGACATTTGTTCTTTGTAACATTTATTCTTTACAAGTACAATAAGAACAAAATGGACACTCATTTTGTGACGGAGGAGTAGGATATTCAGCCTCTATTATATAGTTTATAATGATAATTATTTGCAATGTATATGCAGTATGGGAAGGGTTAAACTGAAAATAAAGAGATTAGAGAACATTAGCAGCCGGCAAGTTACCTATTCAAAACGAAGGAATGGAATATTAAAGAAAGCCAAGGAACTATCCGTATTATGTGACATCGATATTATCCTTCTAATGTTTTCTCCAAATGGAAAGCCTACCTTATTCCAAGGAAATCACAGGTACTTCTGCTTGTAATGTCATTTTGCTATGAAACTCTGGCAGGTAGCTCAAATTATAGCTATTAGGTATGAGTCTATGATTTATTAGTTTGGTTAATTTAATTTACATATTCATGTTAAGAGCTTCCCCAAATTAGTTTGGGACTAAGGCTTTGTTGTTGTTGTTTTTGTTGTTGTTGTTATTCATGTTAAGAGCTTCTGCTCATAATTGTTTACTGCCAATTTAATTTACATATTAATGTTAAGAGCTTCTGCTCATAACTGTTGACTGCCCTGAAACACCGAGACTAACAAAGACTATCCGAGGTTCTATTGTTCTAGGCAAAGCACAAATGATTGAAACTAAGGCTGATAATGCTCCTTGATTGACAGAGTGACTTGGCCACCTAAGTAGTAAGTTCAGGTGCTCAACATATAGCATAAGCTGCAATACACATAGCAGAAAGTTTGATGTAAACTTTTTATCATAGACAATTCAATTGGTTGAGTGTATTAACTTAAAGTGGTTGTCCATGATATAATTGATGCGATGACCTTACGTTAACCTACGGAAAGTTTATTGATGTAGCATAACCCAAGTGATTGGAACAAAGGCTAAGTTGAGTTGAGTTGTCAATGGTGGACGTTTCTTTATAGTAGAAAATGTTGGTGTTTACCTCCCAGTTTTCAACATATAGACTTCTGGTAAAAATGAGAAAAAAATGACTTTGTTTACACAACACAAGCAATACATCTCAACTCACACAAGCTCTGAAAAAAAAACAAAATACTTTTTGCACAACAGAAGCAAGAATCAATTGAAACAAGTTAAACTGGTATCCAAAGAGTTTCTAGTAATAAAGCTCATTCCTAGTGGCTGTGCTGCATGTCTGGAGCTAAGTTTGACTAAGGGACTGGCTTGATCCTAGTTAGGAATACTGGTGATTGACTCCTTAGTCCTATACAACTTGGAATTAGGCCATCCTTAATGCAGAAGTCTATTCTGGTAAAAGTTGGGGATTGTTGTCAATCCTCATATGGGGGCTTGACCAAACTCGCAATCTAAAGCAGCGACTTTGTTGATGTGTAGCTTGAAAATCTGAGTCCAGTATGGTGTTTCCTCTAGTGCACTGACTTCTATGATTGGGTAGTGTGGGGGTGGGGCGGGAGGGGGTGGGTAAAAAAGAGATTTACGACTCACAACTTGCGACACAGGTTAAGCTGCCATAATCTCATGAACATGTTGCATGTTTATCTTTTGCCAAGTAGGGTTATCACACTCAACCTGACTATTTTGTTCTTTATGAAGTTATGTTTTGGTCAAGTACCAGCTGTTATTCATAGGTCCAGATGGAGTTGTTGCCATAGTTGCGAAAGGCTGGCGCTTCTCTCGCCCGCCTCGCCGTTTTGGCGCCTTTAGGGCTCGACCGCCTTTTGATTTTATGGCGGGCTTTTGTGCGCCTTTTAGGCCAGGCGAGGCATTTCTTGGTTATGGTGAGAGGCGTGAGTCGCCTTTGTCAAAAGGCATAATATGCGCATGTGTAGTTTTAAAATAGGTCATTTTGTAATTTTAGTTTCAATAGTTTAACTTATCCAATGCGTTGTTTTGGGATAATATGGAGTAAAAATAGCTTGTTGTGTACATGAGAAAGAAAGATATCCATAATTTCTCTCGAGCGATCAAAAGAAAATAAGTGTCATAAATAATAGATTAGAACGACAAAGGAGTGGGACAAAAACACTACAAATAGCTTGCTTTATTCAAAATTTTAAAGGAGGTTTGCAAATTTTTATATATTTACTAATTTAATTTGTTTATTCGCTTTACTTTGGGTCTCCTCTGTCATTTGAAGTTTTAAATATATCTTATGTTCATCACTAGGTATGGAATTATACATTTGAAATTATATATTCGAATTCACTTATTTCACACTTTTAAACGACTACTCATTTACTGATTTGAACATAAAATGTGTTTTTTGTCTTAGAATTCTCACTTTTTGGTGTTTTAGTTGTGTTAAGTTGCTATTACATGTGAAATTGTGACCTTTATTTAATGCAAAATTCTTGTTCTTAACATGTTTAAGTTTTGTTTAATATATTTTACATATATATTATTTTACTATTCCTTTTGTTCTATTTTACCGCCTTGCTCGCCTTTCGGCCGCCTTTCAACTGCCTCGCCATTCGCCTTTTCCAAGAACTTCTCGCCCGCCTCTCGTCTTTCGCCTTTAACAACTATGGTTGTTGCCTTAGTAGTGATTTAAGAGGTACGAGTATGAGGATCTTTCTGCTTTCCACCAAACTAAGGGTCTAGTTTACAAATTTAAAAAGTGCATCCAACATATGAACTACACATGTTTCTATTTGTACTGTATGTTGGTTTCAGTAATTATGCCAGATTTTGTTCCATCGAGGAATAAATGGTTCATAGATGATGCTAGCCATATTTGAAATTTTGAGATGAATATGTCATATACGGTAACATATAATACCGGAGATGGAATTTTGTGAGGCTAAAACTGGTTTTTCTTCTTATCTGTTATAAATACCCGGCACAGAGTTGTACAGTACTATGCTAGCGCAAGAAGCTTTAGACTAAGTCTTATGGTTTGAGATAATGGATTGTGTTCATTATTTTTTGCTTCCAAGAGTTAGATTTGATTCGAACTTCACGGCCTTATCATTTTGACTCAATCGGAATGTGTTACCGTTTGTTTTTCTCTTTCGTGGAACTACACTTACAATCAGTGTGGACCATTAATGCAGTTTTCTGTTCATTCTGCACTGCATGGGACAAACTCTGTACATGTGTTCCTAATATATCTTTTTTCTTAGCAATATTGACGAGGTTATTGCAAAGTTTGCGCGCCTTACCCCTCAAGAAAGAGCAAAAAGGTACGATTTTTTTATGCTTCATCCATGTTCCTTTTGGTTATACTATTTTTATCAAAGCAGTATGACCCACTGTTCTTTATCTACTGGAGCAGGAAGCTGGAGAGCCTTGAAGTAAGTCTGAAGTGACAACCAGCAATGGATTTTGTTTCTTTACTTTAATATGTTCTGCATATGATATGAAGAGCAGTAGGTAAGAAATCAATAATCGTGCTAATGTATTATTCATTTCCTGGATGTATAGGCTTTGAAGAAAACTTTCCAGAAGTTGGATCATGATGTAAACATACAAGACTTTTTGGGTTCAAGGTAGATGATTATTTTATCATTTTATGCATCTTATACTCCTTCCATCCCACATTTAGAGGTGCCTCTTCCATATCCCACTTAAACAGTTCTTGTTTGAAAAAAATAAATCTTGCTAGCTCCTTTTGTTCTAGATTAACCCCATAGATATTAAATGAAGAAATTAATTGTCTTTGAATTTGCTTATATTGACTAGTCTCATGGTAGTTATGCACCCTATAATTTTTATTTGTTTATGAGGGAAAATATCCAGGTGGGATGGAGGAGTACATGTTTAACTGTTAACACCTATCAAGAGGTGTAAACTCTTTTTGTTTTGTTCTCTCACTCTCTCTGTTATTTTTTCCTTTGTTGCTCTCTTTGCAGCAGTCAGTCAGTTGAGGTGCACACTATCCTTCAGCACCAACTTTCTTTATCTTGAAAATTACCAATACATTCTTGTCAATATTATGCTCTTATTTGACTTGATGCGGATAGGAATTGAGCAGCCAAGCGAGGATGTTGCGGGCTCAACTTACTGAGTTGCATAAACGACTGAGGTAGCTTCGTAGCTTCGTAGCATTTAATTGTTTGGTTTTTTCTTCTTCTCTCCTCCCATCCCCCATCCCCGTTTTCTTCTTGGTCTTCCATCTGTTTGATTTATTGTTCCTTGTGTTACGTTGACTGACATAGTAGAATCATTAAGCTCTGATGTCCTGCTTGTTATCCAGTCAGCTTAACTACTCATTCTGTCCCCAAGGAATTCGTTTTCGAATTTTCAAAGTCAATATGATAAATTCTTTAAGTTGGTTTATATATATATATACAGAATGTTTCTCATACGCATCGGTGCGTACGGATTTTGGATAAAAAAAATCAAAAATGCTTGAGACTTTTCTCTCTCAAATTCACACACCGCTCTTCCTTTTTCCACCTCTGTCCAAAAAACACAAATTCACACACCGCTCTTCCTTTTTCCACCTCTGTCCAAAAAACAAAAAGCGCTACAATCTCTTCTCCCCCTGCGATCTATTTCTTCTTCCTCTTCTTTCTTCACCTTTGTTACCCTCAAATTGGGAAATTTCCTCAGCAACTAGGCTGTTGTCCCCTTCCTTCGTGTAAGTTCTTCAATTTTAGGGTTCATAATTCACAACACAAATCGCAAAAGAAGAGAGAGAGAGGTTAAAGAAAATCACATAGAACTTGACCTGCTAGAACCAGGGTTATCAAAATCTAAATTGAACCCTAGAAACAACCCTAAACCCAATTTCGGTGGACATTAATGAGATTTATAAATGTTGGTAACACTCAATCTCAGTTAGAAGACGGTTTTTTGGTTCTTAAAACATAGAATTGAACCTTGCCTACCCATGGAATGATATGGGAATGACTTTTCCTGGGATCCCCAACAACATAGAAACAGAGTAGGTCAAGTTTTGGCTAAAGAGAAAAAGCAAAATGAGAGAGAGAGAGAGGAAGAGGCTGACGTGTGTGAGAAAGAGAAAGGTTTTCAATTACGTTTACACAAGAGAGAGAAAATCCGACTCAACATATTTTAGAGAATGCGTACGGATTGATCCGTATAGGAACCGTTCTCTCTCTCTCTCTCTCTCTCTATATATATATATATATATATATATATATATGTATGTATATATATATATACATATATATATATATATATATATATGTATGTATATATACATACATATATATATATATGTGTATATATATATGTGTATATATATATGTGTATATATATATGTGTATATATATATATGTATATATATATATATGTATATTTATGTAGTTGTGCATTGGAAACTATTGTAAAAGTGCAATGAGTTAGTTTCATGTTCTACAAAGTCTGAAGAAACAAGGAAACCAACATAAAATTTTCATTTGAAAAGAAAAAGACTCAGGTGACTTTGAAAAAGTCTGCATGAGACTATTTTTTTTCAGATCAAGAAAGTTTACGGTACAAGATATGCTGGAAAGTCATCGAAATCATCTGCTTTATGATATGCTGGCTCCCAAACAAAAGGATTTCTGTGGCCATGGGAGTTTCAGATTACTGTTTGATAAAGCCATATAGTTTTGCAAGCTTTACAATATTGTTACAGCTGTACTTTCAAGACATTTTATCACCTTTCACTGTATTTCATATAACCTTTTCGTAAGTCCTTGCCAAGTCTGTGCACATAATAGAATCATATTCTGGGGTTTTTTCTGTGTCCTGTTGCTGTTTTCAAATGGTGCCCCCAAAATGGCCTTAATTATAAGAAAACAGATGTAAATCACTATGATCATCCTTGAAATGTTTGTTTTAAAATGCCATTACTCACAACTTATTTGGATAATGTTGGGGAAGTGAATCAATGTGATCAAATTCTCTGTTGCATTGTATATAATTACGACAGCTTCAGCTGTATGCCTTGCTAAATCTGATTTAGCTTGATGTTTGCACATATGATGCCAAGCTTGATATACATAGTTGGGCCCCACTCTAACAACTTAATATTTTTGAGATAAAATAGTGCCATGTTAATAGCTCTTGTTTGGCAATATCTTGGTTTCACGTAATCCCATTAGCTTCTATTTCCAGTATATCGTGAGTTCATATTTTGGATTCCCTATTTGGTTTTGTGATGCATTTAGTAAGGCACCTTCCTTATTTGGTTTGTGATGCACTTAGTAAGGTACCTTTTTTTAATCTCTTCTTATTGGACCCCTCTCGAGCTTCTAGCTCGGTTGGTAATTTAAATATGAGAAATGCTATACTAATCATGTGGAAGAATTGTGAACCCGATAAATGGTGCTAGAGGGTGTGAAATTTGTTGATTTTACATATATGTTTGCATACGTACATATATTTATTTCTTTATGGGTGTGGGATCTGTGTAAGAAGATACCTTCCTGTGGTGCTTTACTGCTCCCTTGTTATATCAGCTGTTGGAGTAATCCGGATCAGATCGATGAAGCTGAGCATCTTAAGCAGATGGAAGATTCACTGAGGGAATCACTCGACCGCGTGCACTTGCAGAAGGTAAGACATTTGTTTAAATTTCTAATGTTGTGACATCCTTGACACCAATCATCACTATTAGAACATAAATTTTGTTACTTCAGTTTTCTTTGGAGAATCCTAAGATGTGACATATTATTTTGCATAAAATTATTATGGAAAGTTTGACATAAATTGATTCTCTCAGAAGTTATGTTTAAGGCCAACACATACATAAATTTTTTGTTTTAGTTGGCATCTTATTTTGAAAACCCTGTTTAATTAATGTTTCTGGTTTAAGTAGTGAGGATTAATTTATGACCCGTTTTTTTCCTTTTTCACACAATATAAAGAGCAGTAGAGATGTGATGCAATGTGGTATACGTATTTGAGATTTTCTTTGATACTCGGAAGTTTGATATATATTGGTTCACTTTTGCAGGAAAAGCTTGGAGAGCATAAGCTTCTGCCACCAGATTGCCCTAGCCAGGTATCAAAGCCTTTTTGTTACTGTTGGATTTCTTGTGTACACACTGGCATGGCTGGTATCTGATCAGCGCAGATATTGCACTGCAGTTCCAGAATGGGTTGCATTTTCCTATGATGATGGGTGGTGCCCAAGAAGACCAGACCCTGTCGTGGTTTTCGGATCATGAGATTCAACATGTGAAATTACTTGAGAAACCGAGCTTTCTACCTCAAAGGTGAGTCGCTTTATGTTAACTAATAAAAGTGAATGCTGGGGTTTACCTGCTAACTGAAAGATTAATCAACCAAGGGTAACATGTTAAAGTTGAGAGTCCCAACCACGAAAGTGTACAAAGTGGACACTTAATTTGTAACTGATCTAAAAAGGACCGATGGGCACTTTTTTGAAAATGTAGGGAGTATATTTTAATGACGTTTAGGTTTCAGCCTTTCAGGACAAATTTTCATTCACTTATATTTTGTAGAGATATGGAGTGTTCCAGAGAGGCCTGCATTCCAAGCTGCTCTGGTTTATTTGACACTGACAAACAAATAGAGATGGGGAGCTCAGGAGACATTGATATTACAAGACAGGTTGGTGTTGCTGGTGAAATGTGTAATACTGCACAAATGAGACCACAACACAGTCTGTATCCATACCATCCATTTAGCTCTCCAAATTTTCCAGACGGGGAACAAATAAAGCCTGAGATGGAGACAAACTTGCACGGGATCTTAGATTATCAATTTAGCTGCAACTTTGACATGCCCAGACCTATCTTCAATAATGTGCATCATGCATGGACCGCAACATCTGGGCCATCTACCGTTGGTACACTTAATGCGAGCTCATCCTCACAGGTGAGAGTAACTGTTATGCTGCACGATGATATTAGCTAGTTGATTCTGTTTTATTAGTCGATTACTAACAAACATGACTCTATGAATGAATAATTTCTTGTTACGCCTTCAAATTATTTATGCAAAGCTTATGAAGTACCCGCTTTGACTTACACGATTGTGCATCTTTGACTTACACATATTGTCAAGGCTTGTGTCTGCCATAAGGATGATGCAGTAGAAAAGTTGGATTAAACCCAAAGGATAGCAAGGAGACTTACCACAAGAAGTCCCCTTGAAAACAAGGTTGAGCACATGGCAAAATAAGAATCCTAGACTTCCCTAAGACGAAAATTTGGAGTAAAAATAGTAACCATTATAACTCAAATATCGTCCAACTGATACTGATTTGAGTTAATAGACTAATTTGGCGTCGTGCTTGGCTGGGCGTTGTAACACAGAGGATCCATTCCCAGGGCCTATCAGTTTTCACAAATATCATCGCTGTCCAGATGCTATATAATTTTCAAGTTGTCATCTTAGTATTCAAGTTGTGTTCCCCATTCCTTTAGTTTGAGTGTGCATCCTGCTTGGTATTTTGATTCTGTATTAAGTTTCCATGGTTTCGTTTCTTGCAGCAACCAGATCATATGATGACCTACAATGGCAGCTGACTAACAAATCTCGTGCTACATGTATGTACAACTTTGCCTGAACTTAGTTTTTGATTTTTATAACTACACTCACGTGCTACATGCATGTACAAATCTGCTTGAACTCAGTTGTTGATTCTTAAATCTAAAGTGTAGTTCCGAATTATGAAATCGATGGAGGTAGTAAAGAAATTGGTTAGTTCTCATGTTTCTATTTCCGCCCCGTAGTGAGTAACCTCTTCGGAATTTCTGTGATCCCACAATTATCATACAAATTAATATTTTTTCTTTGCTTTTTATCATGTCCCTTCTGCACATGAAGCAGTAAAGTGATGACATTGATGCATATGCATCACTCTAAAGACCTAAAAGCTAACTTCCTCAAGTTTATGCAAAATCTAAAAATGAACACTTATTTGGGAATAGAGAGAGTGTTGTGCTAGTTGTATATATAGACCATTGAAGCACTAGATGAGATTAATTTTGCTAAATTGTGGATTTACCATCGTCATTCTTATTTTCACATTTGATGATGTTAATTTTTGCTAAATTGGAGCTAGTCTATTATCGTTTTCATTCAAACAAAAGTAAATCTTTCTTGATGACACTTGTATGAATAATGAACTACCATCTCATTGTCCCTGTACATCAGAAAGCTCTTGTTTACAATAAAGTTCAGATCTAGCAATAAAGTTCTCATCCAGCTCCCAACCACACACTCAAATAGTTTACAAAACAGAGTAAAACAAGATCTTCATTTAGTTGCTGTAATATTTAGTTGCCTAAGAATGTTTGGACAATAGTGTTGTGCCATGGGTCAGACAGGTGCTGCAATAGGTTGTCAAAAGGTCCCTTTCCAGTCACATTGTGTTGAACCACAAATCCCAAGAATGCCAACATTGCCAATCTCCCTGCAAAAATAACAAAATTATAGCCATTAGCTCCATATTGCATACATATCCAAGTAGAAAACGTGCAAGTTTTTTTTTTTTTTGAGTATTTAATTAATTACCATTGGCGATCTCTTTCTCCTTGGCTTCTTCTGTAGGTGCAAAGTTGAGGGGATTGAAAATGCCACCTGGGTATCCACATTCATTGGGAGGCAAGCTGTAGCTGGTAAAGATAGGATCTTGATTAACACTCCCTGGGTTCTTGATGTCTTGCCACCTTCTGATCTCGACGTAGTGGAACAAAATGAACTCAATCACAAATAGAGTCGAAGAAGAAGCAAAGTATTCCTCTTTCCCTGCGTCGTACCATTTAGGAACGTTAAGTATCCCAATGTTTGTGAACACTTCAGGCAAAAGCATTCCAGCAACACCCAACATGGCCCACCTTCCATTTACAAGCTCAGCTTGAACAAACCATTTCAAGTTCTCTGGGTCCTCTGCAAGCCCCAGTGGGTCGAACCCGTTGTCACCTGGAAGACTGGTTCAATACAAATGTTTTCAAGCTTGTAAAACTTTATCTGCCTGTATAAAATATTTATTTGAGTTTAAATAAAATAAAATTAGGAATTACCTTCCGGTGAGGTAATCAGGTGAGGCCAATCCAGGTAACCATTGACCTTTCTTTGCTTCAACCTTGAAGGAGCCTGTTGAAGAAGCAGTTGTTGGTTTGATAGAGATTAAGCTGTTTAGTTTTCCGGCAGATCCAAGGAACCTGGACCGGGAGGCACATGGCCGGAGACCGGCAACAGAAGCTTGTGTGGTGACGGCGGCCATTGGAATCAAAGGTTAGTCTTTGTTGGCTCTGCTCAAAATCTATGTTTTTTGTAGTATTTATTCATTACATTTTTATTTCTTGTGGCCTTGGTTTGGTGTTGGTAAATTGGACAGTAGGTTGAAAAGATTATAGGGATCCTGTGGTGGTGATTAATTTGGGGGTTTTGGATTAGCCAATGAGGTGCAAGGGTACTTATCCTTATCTGTGGTCTCATATCTGCATATCTATTGCTCTGTTCTGGTTGGTTAGAATTGTCTAGCTGGATGCCACGTAGGAAGATATTAGGATATGTTGGCATCAAGATGAATCTTTGGTGTTCATTGAATGTATGACAAATGGAAATCTAAGTGGTAAGAGATTGTTGGGCTTTGTGTTAGGCTCACTGAGCTAGCTAATAGAATGCAGACTTATTTGGTTTCTTATCCACTATGGGCTTGGAGGAGGTATTACTACTGAACTAATGATTTGGCAAATACTTGTAGCTAGCCCAGTTTCTTGACTCACCTTAAATTATTTGGTCCTTTGATTCACCTTAAATTATTTGGTCCTTTTTAAGGAGAGAAGAAATAAAATACTCCCTCCATCTTCTACTTGCTTTGACTTTTATTGTCAACTGAATTAAATTTTGATCACAATATTATAAAAATCTAGATAGCTCAGCAATTTTAAAAATTGTTATTGATAATATTAATGGCGAAGTAATAACAATCTGTATAATTGCATAAATATTTAGATTTTCATAAAATTATGGTCAAAGTTCGATTGAGTTGAACATGAAAGTCAAAGTAAATAGTATGAGAGTAATGTACATACCTCCTTGTGCCCTTAGACGAGCTCATTCCTGCTATTTCCACATATCATTTCATAATGATATGGTTTCTTTTAGGATTACATTTAGTGTCCACCTTTGGAGTTTAGTTAAATATCAATGTCCGTTTATAAATGAAAAATGTAAACAAAAAGGGTGGACGACATACATGTCTTTGATATGCCTTGTGATGTTGATGAGTGGCATAGCATTACCACTTTATTTATCACCTTAATTGTCGTAATAATTGATTTACTTGATGCTTATATGATGTACGATGAGGTTAGTTAAAGCCAGAACACTAGCTAGAACACTAGCTTAAGCGACATTTGATATTTATTTTTGTATAAAAGGTTTAAGGTTCAATTTTCAACAATGATATGCACTTTCAAGTACTCCCTCCGTCCCAAAGTGTTGACTTTTTTGTTGAACTTTGATCACAAATTTACGAGAGATTAATCATGTTCATGAAATTCTAAAAGTTGTTGTTGATAATATTATTAATGGTGAATCAATAGGAATTTTTAGAATTTCATGAACATAATTAAATTGTCATATATTTGTGGTCAAAGTTTAACAAAAAAGTCAAATGGGACAAACATTTTGGGTCGGAGGGAGTAATAGATTAATCCGAAATCCATTATTTTTAAGGTTACTGAGTTGAGTTAAAGAGCTTGTTGACTTTGACTGCATTGAAATTCATTATTTTAAAGGTTACTTTTTTGTGTGTGTGTGTGTGTGTGTGTGTGTGTGTGTGTGTGTGTGTGGGAATAGAAGAACATAAAGAAAGAAAGAAAAGGAAAACAACCAAACCAAAGCATACATTGACGGACCTCTGACCTCTGCAGTTAATTGATAAAAAAGCAGCCACAGACAAACTCAAGGATTCTCAAATTATATCACACTTCCCAATACATTCACCCAAACCCTCGTTACAAGTTTATTCCCAACTTCTTCTCTAAATTTAAATTTCTCACAAATTCAGGGTCTTTTTTGGAAAATCCCATGTTTGTTTAAGGGGTTGCCGGTGCCCATCGGGTTTGAATAAATACTGTATTCAACTTTTCCTTCACATTTCTTATTTCTGATGATAGGGTTTGTTCAAATTTCAAGGAGGGTAAGCACTGAATTTAACCCATGTCAAAATTAATACTCACCATTTGTCTTTTCAAAAAATAATACTCCATTATACTCCCTCCGTCCAGTTACATACTTCACACTTTCTATTTTGAGCGTCCAATTACATACTCCCTCCGTCCCGGCCGACTTAGGACTTTTTGCCATTTTGGACGTCCCACTCGACTTAGGACGGCCCAAAATGGAAACCTTAAATCACTATTCTCTCCACTCATTCTCTCTCCTACATTATTTTAATACTCACAACACCATTATAATTTACTATTCCCTCCACTCATTCTCTCTCCTATTTTTAAATTACACTCACAACATTTACCTTTTTCTTAATCCCCGTGCCATTTCAAAAATTCCTAAGTTGGCCGGGACGGAGGGAGTACTTCACACTTTGTTTCTTACCCAAAATAGAAAGTTTTTAATATTAAAAAATTAATCCTACCCCACTCATTCTCTTTCCTACACTATTTTAATACTCACAACACCATTATAATTTACTATTCCCTCCACTCATTCTCTCTCCTATTTTAATTTCACACTCACAATACTTTCAATATAATACTCCCTCCTTAATTTACGTGAGTACAGTAACTGTGAAGTAACTACTTGGACGGAGGGAGTATATTGTTATTAAAATTTAATTGAGTTGAGTGAAGTATTTTCTTTATTTTTAAAACATTTACTTTTGATTTATCGAAATGGATTTTTTCATGATGCGTAAGGTATTCTTTTTCTTCATAAATATGTTTTTTTATTTAATGATTTTTATTAATAGGTGTTTTATTAATGAACAACTTAATCTATTACAATGTGAAAGTGCTAAAAGTTATATTTGGTGAAGTTTGAATTCCAGACTTCTCATATGCAAGGAGATATCAGATATCTATTGAGCTAAATTTCTTTAACAGTGAACAGTTCATTATCAGTGAAAATTGTTACGTGCAGTTTGCAATCCACCAAACAATTGAAATAAATAATAACATTCTGTGAAATAACTTACCAACGAAAACACAATATATATATATATATATATGGAGTATATATATATATATATATTTTTGGTACAAACAAAAACAAAATTTTAATATAGAAATAAACATCTCAACACAAACCCAAATCACTACAACATTATGAACTTCAGAGAAACGCAATTACTCTAAAAGTTACAAATTCACCACTAATAGTAATACTCTTCAACTCTCACAACAACAAAAAAAAAAAAAAAAAAAAAACCAATTAAACCCACTCTTAAGAGTTCCAAATTCACCCCTAATACTCTTCAACTCACAACAAAAAAAAAAAAAAAAAAAAACAAAAAAAAAAAACACCAACTAAACTAAACCCAACCAAATACCTTCATGACATGAAGCACCATCGGGTGGTTGTATCAAATCCCACCTCTCCGATTTTCTGCCTCTCTCAAAAATAGCCCAGACAGAAAACCCTAAAAGCACTTCATCTATAGCCAATGAATTAAGAGCCACTTTAATATGAGCTCTCCTCCTAACCCTTTAAAATAAAAATACTACCAAGCCAACTGCTCAAAATTGTGGACCATTGAAGGTTTGACCAAATGACCAGCCAGCAGGGACAACATTGTCACAGTTAACTGTCTTGCCATCACTTGTTGTAACCTTAAATGACAGTGTCTCTCCATCTAGCTTTGAATTGCTTTGCCAATTCTGTCCCCAATTCCTTGACATTGCCTCCCAATCTGTGTTTGACCCTTTGACTGATACAGCTTGAACATCTCCAGCACCTCCAACATTTGTAATCAAAACCAAATTGAAATACGAATGCCCATTTATACTGAACCTTATCCCTCCCTTCTTCTGGCACGGTACCCTACAAATAAGAATTCAAAATAACTAAGATTCAGAGTAACGATATAGGCGCAAAAATAATTCATTAAATCTTAGTAGTTGACAGTTGTTAATTGACGGATTTTGGGTCTGTGGGGGCGGTTATTACCTTCTGTAAGAAACGGGTACAATGCCGGCCTTGAACTGGGCAATTTGTTGGAATATGGGTTGAGACAGGTCGAAATGTTGGTTAGGAGGGTTGCACCAGCCGCCGTTGTTGTTAGGGAGGGCATTGTTTGGAGGGCAGAAATTGGTGGCAGTGACCATTATGGAACCAGGGTTGCACCACCTTGGGTCATCTACGCACTTGATTTCAAAGCAAGCACCGCAGCTGAAGCCGTTGTTGAACAAGGCTGTGCTAAGTGCAGCCGTGTTGGTGCCGTACCCTTGGCTGTAGAGGTTTCCATACCCACAGGCTCCACCTGAATGCATCACCACAAATTAATTAAGCTCTTCAACACTTATAAACTTCCCATCTGAGTGGATATATGGAGTAAATTACTCTCTCCGTGCCGGAGTGAATGTTAAACATTAATTTTGAGACTTCAAATAAAATTAGACA